>NBIL01139072.1:0-12077 GCA_002752925.1 Viola pubescens var. scabriuscula
TGTTGTTGTGTTTCGTGTGATAAACTCAAGGCTAGATCCTCCCCGAGTGCTTCACGTTTCGGCTTGCAAACGACAAGATGAGTCGTGTCGTATCACCCGGTCTCATCTAAGACGGGACTAACGGAACGGGTATAGGGGACCGAAACTAAATTGTCACCCTAAAGTTATCAGAATTGAATTGGATAGCGAACCGCTCAGGTCATGATTCACTAATTTTCTAGTTGAACCGTTGTACATCGAACCACTTAACTAATGATTCACTGATTCACTAGTTCAACCGAATTGAACCGAGTTGAACCGATTAGTTTCTTAAAAATATACTATACATACAAATTTATACATATTTTATATTAAAATAAACATAACAAGTTAATAAATTAGTATTAAAAAATAAACTTAGTTATATAATAATTAATAATTAACGTTAAAAGTGAATTCATGGTTAGTTTCTGTAAGTCATGAACGAAACCATGAAGTTAGATAAATTGCAATATTAACCAAAACGAAAGGTGCATGGGTGCAGTCATGTCATCCAGAAACTACCCATGAACCTACTCCAAACTGACAAATTGTAATAAAAGTACTAATCCATATAATTCAAATTCTAAATTAGTCACGAACATAATAAAATAAACATCCAAAATGATGAAACATTATATTTGCGATGAAATATCTAATGAGCCATAACACTTTAACCAAACACATAATTAGTTAAAGTAAAACCCAAACTCCCCAAGTGCAAACACTTATTCCCATTCATCGGTTCTAATTGTCGGGATTGTACCATCCCCTCGGAAATATTCTTCATAACCACATTCACTTTCAATACCGAGTAATTAATTTTCATCATTGTCTTCATCATCACCGTCCATATCCTAAAAATACAAGTAATAATTAATTAGACATTAGATTTTTATATTAGTAATACATTCAAGTTAACAAACATAAGTTGAGTAATTAGTAATACTAATTACCATCGATGAGAATATTTTCAATCTTACATGCTTCCATATCTTCTCGGAAAGTATCCAATTCATCATTTGTTAGACCCAATGGATCATCTTCAATTGTCCAAGTATCATTAAGTCTAAACTCTTTAGAATTGATAGGGTCATAATTTCTTCCCTTAGAAGACCTATAAAAATAATACAATTTTGAACATCTTTTTCTAAGAAAATAATTTATACATAAATAAATGTTAATTTTTTTTTTTAAAATAAGAGCAATCAAAATATCTTTGTTGGAGTGCTAGATTGCAATGAATATAAAACGAGTCATTGAGCCTTTGAATGCTCCATTTTTTTTTTCTCTTGGAGTGAATATGCTGGAAGATACTCCAATTTTGCTCACAACTAGAGGAACTACATGTTTGGCTTAACACTCGAATAACCAACTTATGCAAATTTGGTGCAACACTTCCATAAATGTGTCACCACTCATCTACATAACACAATAAATATTAATTAAAACTTAAAATGACTCATCATGTTTTTTTATTATAACTACAAAAAGAATAAGCATTATGGTAAATTATTTTTACCTGGAGTAATACGACCAATGTCACCTTCCCCATTTTTTAAAACCCTCACCTCAGTTGTCAACTTACTTGACAAAGCATCGTTTCCATTAGCACATCTTTCTATTACTTCCAAAAGCCCAGAAATTGCAAGTCTACATTTCTCCGCCTCATGGAGATTATATTGAAATCTAGGATTGAGCCAAAATCCAGCAAAATGAAGATTCTTACGTAATTGTACCGTTTTAACATTTCCACCCTAGCTACATGAATAACCTCATATAGAAAACCCATTGTCGACTCATTCTCACCATCAACAATTCATAAGTCAGACATCAAAAGCTTTGTAAGTTGAACAATAGTAGCACATTTCTTCCAAAATACTGAATTTAACACATCATCAACAAATTTCTTTCCCTTAATCTCTCTAGTATAAGCTGAAGTAGTCCACTCCTTAAATGTCACCGTAGCTCTCAAGGCATCATTTTCACTCAATATGCTTTGCAAAACAATAAAGTTAGTGGCGAACCTAGTAGTAGTGGGTCGCAATATGTCTCTTCCACCGGTGAATTTTCTCATTAAATGTAATGAGAAACAATAATTATAAACATACTCAGTGATCCTAGAAGCATGACATAATTAAATTAAAACAATGAGCAGCACAAAGAGATCAAAATAATGTCTTAAACTCATTCTCCAACTTCCTTCCTGCTGCAACATAATTTGCAGCATTGTCGGTGACAATTTGAACTGCATTTTAGGACTAATAAACTCAATAACTTCATTGAACAAACCAAATAGTAGATGAGCTGTCTTAGAAGCATCAGAAACATCAACATATTTTAGAAAAATAGTACTTTTAGGACAATAAATCAAAAAATTGATCAAAGTTCGTCTAGATTTGTTTGACCATCCATCCGCCATAATAGTGCACCTAGTTTGTTTCCATGTAACACGGAAGTCCTCAACATACTTTTTCATCGCTTCCACATTCTTTTTCAATAAAAAATCACGTGGACTGTGAAAATTTGAAGCCTTATAACTAAGACCATAACCGGTAATTGCATCGATCATATACCGAAAGTAGATTGAATTTATTTACAACATTAAAAGGAAGACAAGCATCAATCATCCACTTTGAAAATGGCTAGATCACACTCCTCTTTTCTCTCCTTACTTTGCATGACACATCGTTGACTTGGGTTCTTGACACAAAGTATCTTCCAATTGGCTTTGAACGCTTTCTATTTCTTTCAACTTGTTGACTTGCCATATTTTCAGTTGGAGCAGGCATAGAAGATTCTGGAGTTGTAGAAGAGTCATTAATAGTTGTATCTTGAGCATCTCTTCGATCTTTCGACATGTGGAGTAAGAAAATAATTTTGCTCGGCAAGAATTTCTTGATCTCTTTTCTTCTTTGAAACATAATCCCCAAAATAGAACCTTGTTTGTTGCTTCACTTCTTCCGTTACCCATGGACATGACATCACGTCTCCTCTTAGACTGGCCAAGTATTTTTTAAACTGATAAATCCCCCACTGACAAGTGATTTCTTGCAATATAAACAAACAAGTTTCTTTTTTCTTGCTCCTAAAAGATCCTCCACTTCATTACAATATTTTCATGCAAAATCAGTTTTTCCTCTTTGAGTGGATGTTATCGAATGTGATTGAGACAATGCGGTCATAGAAGAAGATTGTGCACTAGTAGTGCTAGCATTTTCAGCCATTGTAATTGTTCCCTACAAACATTTTTTTTTTTGAATAAATTATTTGATTGTAGTGCCAAAAGAATGATAGAAATAATACTTAAAATGATACCATATTAGCAAAGAACATAGGTAGAAAATGAACCTAATGTGCACTAATTAATCATTTGATAGATTTTTCTACAAGTCCAATTAAATTTCTTAAACATAATTAATCACATGCCTACTAGTGGCTTGGCTCGTGCAACTGATCAATGATAAGCAAAAATAGGTACATATTGCATTAAGTTTGTGTTATATGTTCTCAAATAATTAGCATCAAGTGCTACCGATTGGGAGATAAAATTAGGCTTGACTGCTGCTACCCTCAATTCACGCATACATTGTCAACGCTCTATGGTCTTAGCTCAAGAATCTTGAAAAAATTTCACAAAAATAATTAAGTGTTTACCTACTTTAGTATTTAGCTTAACAATTGACAGCAACGATGAAGAGGTGGCGGTGAAGGAGGCGACGGTGGGAAGGCGATACGCGATAGTGAGGAGGCGATGGTGACGATGATGTCGGCGATAGAGGAGGCGATAAAAATCTACAATTTTAGGTTTTGGGCATTGAAAAGAAATGCCGAGGAGCGTTTGAAGACGAAGATTAGCTTAGGTCGTTTGTCTGTGAGTGTTTTGTTTTTTTTCAATTTAATACTAAAATGACGTCGTTTTTGGTTTAAAAAAAAAGTGCATGAACGAGGCCGTTTGATGAAAATCGGCCGATTCATCCGGTTGGTATAAAAATCAGACAAACCGGTTGGTCAAATCCGATTTTTTACATTTCTTATCCATTAGATCAAATCGATCCGATTTTTTATGATTCTGATTTTTCAAGTCAGACCGACTAATCCGACCCTATTTTTTTATAATTTTTAGTTTTTCTAGTCAGACCAACCCATTCCACCCAATTTTTATAACTCTAACTAGAACCTCGTATGAAAACAATTGTCTAAATAAGCAAACATTTTTTTTCTCTAACAAACAGGCCCACGAACAAATAGGTAATACCAGAGAAAAGGCCATTAGGAGTTTGAGGCCCATTTTTATTGGGGGAATAGAAAGGGTTTTATGTTTTTCCAGCTCAAAACTACAAAAAAAAAGAAGCGTAGAGAGAGAGACTGGAGGGAGATAAAGTTAAACCCTGGACATGGCGCGTCTTCTAAAACCCCACTGTTATCCTCCTCTTCTCCGCCTAATCATGGCCGCTCGTTGCTGCTCTTCTGCTCCTTCTCTTCGATTACAGTCTTTCTCTTCTCTTTCATCTCTTCCCCGTCCCTCCCTTCCCTTACATTCCAGGTCCTGCTCTCTAACCCTTCATTTTCTTCTTTCAGTATCTTTTATTTTACTTTTCTTGCTCTAGTTTCTGTTGAAAGAACCACGAAGCTTCACCATCCTTACTGTTTCCTGGGTGTGTGGTGAATGGGAGCTTCTGGGTATTCCCTGTTGGTTCTGAAAAAGTTGAAAGTTTGGAAATTTTTGGACTTTGGTTTCTTCTCTTCTGCATGGGGTGTATGAAGCTGCATCGCTCTGCTCATTTGTATTTCTTCTAATGAAATACTTATGGCTTGGTTCTATCTGCTATCATCTTGGTTTATTTAGTTTTAAAGGGTTTTGACTGCCAAACTTAAATTACCTAAGTGTTTTTGTCTATTTCAGGGTGGGTTTTCCATTGAGAGGGGTGTCAACTGGGTTTTTGGTTCATAATTCAGCTTCCCCTAGAGCTTTTTTATCCTCTAGTGTTGCAACCGAGTCCACTGAAGAGACTACGGGGTCAAAGGGTTATGGCTCTGATCAAATCCAGGTATATTTGTTTAACTAAGTGCATCTTGGCATGCTTGCCTTAGTTAGGTCTTCTACTTAAGTATAACTAATTTGCTACATGCTCATGCTGTTCTGCTAACTTGGTATGGTCAAGGTTTAGTAAGACATTACAGTCTGTTTTTCCAAGAGTAGTCACTAATTACCTTGATTTTAGTTTGGAGAAATTGGTGGCTTATATAGGTTGATGTTTGATGTGCTTTTAAGTCCTGGCAGTGGTTTCTCATCTTTTTTGTCTTCATATATATGGTTTTGATACACTTGAGTCTATGGCAATTGTTTCATTGTAAATATAGGTTTTGAAAGGGCTGGATCCTGTTAGGAAAAGGCCGGGTATGTACATTGGAAGTACTGGTCCTCGTGGTTTGCATCATTTGGTGAGTCATGGATACCCTTTTTCCTTTCGTAGTATGTTGCACCTGATTCAACCATGAATGCCTTTAGCTGATTAGTTACCTTCCTCTGGATAGGTTTATGAGATATTGGATAATGCTGTGGATGAAGCCCAAGCAGGATATGCATCTACCATAGATGTTGTCTTATATCCCGATGGTTCTGTTAGCATCACTGACAATGGCCGTGGGGTATGCACTTTCCTCCTTATCATTTCACGCTAAGGGATAGTGATTTTAAATTTACGCTTTATTCAAGTTTCTTTTCACAACTTTGTCCTGAGATATAAAGTTTGCTGTTATGATAAAGCATCAACCTTTTTGTCGTATTAAGCATTGTGCGATTCATGCAAGCAGTTGATGCACGTATTGCTACTTTTTTTAACACTTCTATTTTATTGGCATTGCAGATTCCTACTGACTTGCATCCAGAGACACAAAAATCTGCTTTGGAGACTGTGTTAACGGTATTATAGAAAAATTACCATTTTCATTTTACTTACATTTGTAGAGGTTAGCTTTGCATCTTCTAAAAGGTTTATTAAATTAGAGAATTTGGATTATCTTCATTTAATGTGTGTGTTACATGTACAAATATATACCAAATCATAAGATTATGGTTCAATGAAGTGTCATCTTCTTTTGTACTGTGCAGGTCTTACATGCTGGAGGTAAATTTGGCGGTTCTAATAGCGGCTATAGTGTATCTGGTGGGTTGCATGGTGTGGGTTTATCTGTTGTTAATGCCTTATCTGAGGTACTTATCATACCCCTTTCTAGCTTTAGTTCACCATTTTCCAAAATGATTACCAGCTGTTTTTCTGGTCTAGTTTCACTCAACTTTACCTTTGGTCACTTTGTGCTTCAACTTTAATTTTGATGCTCTGATCTTATTGGCATAACGATGTTCTTGTGCATTTGGATGTTTGAAATATTTTTCTTGTGCATTTGAACTTCATTTGATCCCCATAGGAAACTAGTGCTTGACAATCAGGTTTTGGTAATAATGCTAGGTTTGTTTATTGGTTGTCTCATTTTCCAGGAATTAGAAGTAATTGTTCGGCGTGATGGAAAAGAATACCAACAGAAATACTCTCAAGGAAACCCTGTGACAACTCTAACTTGTTCAGTTCTTCCGGATGAGTTCAAGGATAGAAATGGGACTAGCATAAGATTTTGGCCTGACAAAAAAGGTTTACTTGATTTTTATGCTCCTTATATATGTGATAATTGTTAAGTTAATAT
The DNA here is from genome assembly GCA_002752925.1 of Viola pubescens var. scabriuscula. Classification (NCBI taxonomy): domain Eukaryota; kingdom Viridiplantae; phylum Streptophyta; class Magnoliopsida; order Malpighiales; family Violaceae; genus Viola; species Viola pubescens. The sequence goes on from NBIL01139072.1 coordinate 6,724, forward strand.
TTATTTCTCAGTCCTGATTATGGCTTATAGTTGACAATTTCTATTTTCTTCCTTCACTTCAATTCTTTTGGCAGTATTTACCACTGAAATTCAGTTTGACTACAATACAATAGCTGGTCGAGTTAGGGAGCTTGCTTTTTTGAACCCAAAGGTAACTCTGTTGCTTTTGGTTATTCCAACGATCATCTCATTTATTCTTTTCATTAGATGGTCATTGGTTTCTAATTTTCTTCATCCAGTCAGCTGGTTTACCAACCATTTCATTGCTGGATTACATTTTGCAGCTAACTATCAACCTGACAAAACTGGATAATGACCCCGAGAAGAATCAGTTTGATACATATTTCTATGCAGGGGGGTTGGTTGAGTATGTTAAATGGTTGAACAATGATAAGGTATTACAGATATAAAAAGTTTCCTATGCTAACTGCTCGTCTATTTTGTGGTTTTCACTTGGAGCAAGTTAGCAAATGTTTCAACCTTTCATGAAACATGGAGTAAAATCATGTTTTATTCTGTTGTTTTGATATATGTGACATAATGAAAGTGCGGTCTTTACTCTTTAAAGTAAAGATTGCATTATTTTGAACAGTGAAATTTATATAAAATAGTATTTAGAGGGAAAAACACACAGAAAAGTAGAACTCAACAATGTGACTTGCATTGTAATAAAATTTATACTTTCACTTGATGAATGTGCATCATGTCCTTGGTCAACAAAGTTCACTTTTTAACTTATGTATCTTTCCTGGGATTTAAGATGCCAACTCATGAAAGTAGAACTCTTTTGTTTTGAAAGTCTGTCTAAATATAAAAGAAATTGCAGTCATGTTAATGCTTGTTTGCATTCGGTAAACCAAATACTTGCTTGTAAAGTTGGTTTGTTATTGCAAACTTGCAAGGATGTCAAAAAATCTACCAGGATTTTCTTAATCCATCAGCTAACTGCGTCTCACTGGAACAGTCATAATGCAAAAAATGGTCCGTGTGCACTGTGTTCTAGTTGGGCCTTTGTTTTGGAGACTCATGTTACAGATTGCCTCACAGAGGAATCCTAGTGATTATTTGTTATTAACTATTGTATCTAGAGCTTGGAGCTGACTAGGTTCTCTTGTTTATGGGTAAGTGTTCTTTAGCTCTTCATAAACCACTGTAACCTCTGTCTCAGTCTCTAGGTGAACATTGCAACTGATGATAGTAACTTAGTAAGGCATCTTAATAACAATACAAAATCAGGCTAGCATGGAGATTTTACTTTTCTTTCTTATTTTTCTGCATTTGGCTTTCCATTTGTCATAACAAATAGTGACTCATTGTTATTTTGTTCAGCAACCACTCCATGATGTTGTGGGTTTCAGTAGAGAAATTGATGGAATCACAATTGATATGGCTCTCCAATGGTAAACTGCTATTCTTTTTAGGGAAACTTTAATTTGTGTCAGGATTTTGATTTAATGTTTTAATGTCTGTCAAAATGAATTTGATTAAAGGTAGCAACATTCTTCATACTATTTGAAGTCATTCATTAAACAATCCTTGTGACTTGAGTTTGTTTTGCCTTCTTTACTAGGTGTTCTGATGCATACTCAGATACAGTGCTGGGATATGCTAATAGCATACGCACCATTGACGGTGGCACACATATAGATGGTGTAAAGACTTCACTAACAAGAGTGCTAAACAACCTCGGGAAGAAGTCAAAGGTTATCAAGGTGAGCCCATTCTATCATAGTGTATGTTTCTTTCACTTGGGTTTTTCTTCAATCTCTAAAACCATTTTTGCTTACTGTTTGCCCTACAGTGTCAAATTTGATTTTTCTTTGGCCTCCTTCCTACAGGAGATTTGCATTTCATTTTTCTTTGGTATTGTTCGTTTCCTATTTTAATATCTAACACCACTATGATTTTTATGGAGCTATGAAATAAGAAAAATAATTAGTTTCATTAACTTTAGCTGGTTCAAAATAGACATCTAGATCTTTATGGTTAAAGCGTGCATACATGAATATGAAGCATCACCTGTTTCTTTGCAGGATAAGGAGACTAGTTTAAGTGGTGAGCATGTTAGGGAGGGATTGACCTGCATTATTTCAGTCAAAGTTCCTAGTCCAGAGTTTGAAGGACAAACAAAGGTACTGTATCTTTATTATAATTTTGTAAGTGCAATAATTCAGCTTTTGCCATCCCTTTATTCTGTTCTTACCATACGATGTTGGCTTTGCTGTGACTGAAAGACAAGATTGGGAAATCCGGAAGTGCGAAAAGCAGTAGATCAATCTGTTCAAGAGTACCTTACTGAATATTTGGAGTTGCACCCTGATGTTCTTGATTCAATACTTTCAAAATCTCTAAATGCTCTCAAGGTATGCTTCTGAAAAGGCTTTCTTATTTTCTTGGTCAGAAATTATTTGCTAAATCACTTACTAGTTTAATAACTGAACCTTGTTCTTTGGTTATGTTTTCTTCTTTAGGCAGCCCTGGCAGCAAAGAGGGCAAGAGAATTAGTGCGCCAAAAAAGTGTGTTGAGATCATCATCTCTTCCAGGAAAACTGGCTGACTGCTCATCGACGAATCCTGAAGAGTCTGGTATCTATCACGCCCTTTTCTTATTTGAAAATCATTTCAATTGTTAGTTCAAACATCAGTGTTTCATATGAATGCCGTGATGCTTGCAGAAATTTTTATAGTTGAAGGAGATTCAGCAGGCGGAAGTGCCAAACAAGGTCGTGATAGACGCTTCCAGGTAATTGGAATGATTCTTATAATTTTGGTCTCGTGGCGATTGCTGTTAATGGAAAGTTGGGGTGGTATTTGTTCCCCCCTTGTAGACCTCTTTAGTAGGGTTCTCTGAAGATTTTTTGGAATCTCCTTTTTCTGCGTGAACTCCTTAAGAGTGCTTTTTATTGTATTTACTAGTAAGTGGCGCACAGATTGCTGCAAGAAGGCATTGTGTAATTTTCTTTTTAATGTTGTTTTAGTTAGAATAAACTTTGAAGTCAACAGAGTAACAGTAAATGTACAAGTGAAACTTTTTAGGTTTTGTTAAAGAACGAAGAAATAAAATAATTTGCAATGGAAATCTCCTTTCTTTTCTTGTCTTGACATGAATACAACTTGTCAGAACAATAGCGGTGTTTGTGAATCCTGTTGGACTGTTAAACTTGATTTTGGGCTGGATTATTTTGCAAAACTTTATGTAAGTGCTAGATTTCTGCAGAATGCTGATTAAGAAACATTTGGCACAGGCCATTCTTCCTCTGAGGGGTAAAATTCTTAATATTGAGAGAAGAGATGAGGCAGCAATGTACAAGAATGAAGAGATTCAAAATCTTATACTTGCTCTTGGACTTGGAGTGAAGGTAAATTATATTCATACTTGCTTTCATTTTAATTTATTTTTTTGTTTTGCTTCTGTTTAATTTCCTTAGCCACGAGCAAAAGGGGAAACTGTTTGCTTTAGCTTGTGTGAACTTTCAATGGTTACAGGGAGAGGACTTTAAAAAGGATGCTCTGCGTTACCATAAGATTATCATCTTGACAGATGCTGATGTTGATGGGGCTCACATCCGAACTCTTCTATTGACATTCTTCTTTAGATACCAGGTAAAATGTTGCGGATATCGGAATCTATTTTCTTGTATATAGTATCTAAAAGCAACATCAATTTTGATGTGCGGTGAGAGCTCAATTGAAATTGTTGTGTGGTAACTGTTTCTCTGCAGAGAGCCTTATTTGAGGAAGGTTGCATATATGTTGGTGTTCCTCCATTTTACAAGGTTTGTTATGGCTGTGTGATGGATCTAATAAGCTTCCAGTCAATAATAGTAATTTGATGCTTTTGTCTTTAACCAATTTTCCTACGGAAATGAGCAGGTTGAAAGAGGAAAGCAAGCATACTATTGCTACGATGATGCAGAACTTAAACAGCTTAGGAGCTCATTTCCCCAAAACGCATCATACAACATCCAGAGGTTCAAGGGTAAGATAAAAGTATTCAATTTCATAGTTTTGGCAAAGTACTTCTCTTCCAGTTTGTTCATTGATTGGTTCATGGGGTAAATGAAGGTTTGGGAGAAATGATGCCTTTACAACTGTGGGAAACGACTATGGATCCAGAACGAAGGTTGCTCAAGCAGTTAATTGTTGAGGACGCGGCAGAAGCTAATGTTGTCTTTTCCTCCCTTATGGGTGCCAGGGTATGTAGATGAAGCAACTGACCCACTCTAGTATATGAAACTCCGTTTCTGGTTTTGGCATGCTTGAAATAGGTTATCTAGTACACCTTTGATTGCATTCCCATTAATCAAACTGAATCTGGCATCTTTTAAAGGTAAATAATGATAACAAAAACTCCTAGTGGAATGCTGTAATAATGTATAATATAGAGGAGTTGCATTGCTTATTCTTTCAGTGCCTTGTCCTTCACTGAACATGAATTTGGAGTCCTGGACATGCAATATCATGTAATGTTCTCATTACTGGTTCTTCTTCTTTCTTTCTTTTCCCTTTTTTTTTATGTTAACAGGTAGATGATCGGAAAGTACTCATCAAGAATGCTGCTCGTAAGATTAACCTTGATCGACTCGATATTTGATCACACCTTGAAGATTTTATCTCCCCACCTTATTTTGTTGTATATTACCTTTTGCCTGTACAAAACGAAAGTGTTTGCCCTAGAATGTGCATCTTGTAGTTCAAAAAAAGGATACGTCTAATTTATCTCTTTAGTTTCTGAATTGGGATAAGTCCAAAATTGGCACCTGCACTTGCATTGATTGACTCATTTGACACCTCAACTTGTAAAAGAGATTATTTGGCACCTGTACTTGAAACATATGACACATTTGACACTTCTCACTAACGCGGTCACCCCTCCACTGTTATCTGCTGATGTGGCATCGTGGCATGCCACATCAACAAAACTTTTTTTTTTTTTTTCTTTCCCTTCCTCTCTTCTTCTTCCAGGGCACCTTTTCATTTTTTTTACCGGTGCTGCACAAGAAGAGGATTTTGAAAACAAGAAAGACCCAATTTCCATCTCCAATTAAATTAACTTGGTCTCATTTCTGGCATACAAATCCACATACTGCCTAGTAGCTGGATCAATAAACAATGCATGATCCGATTCCAACAAACCCAACCCTCTTGGCAAATTCTGGAAATAAACATTATCTTGCTGGGGGTCATTATATCATTAACGACTGATAAAGTTGGGTTATTTAGGTAATCAGCGCAAGCATTGAGCAGAGCATTTGCAAATCTCTGACTGTAATGCGTGTCCCTTCGTAAGTAATTTTTGAATTCTTTGCAATGAGAGAAACCTATGGTGTGTGCTCCGCTTAAAGCCACCATTT
>NBIL01139075.1:0-10854 GCA_002752925.1 Viola pubescens var. scabriuscula
AAATTGAGTTAATGCATAATTTTTTTTTATCATTTGCACAAAATATATGCTTCGGAAAAGATAAGATAATAAGTATTATAAACGGTAAAAATTCATACAAAAACGTCATTTATTAATTGACGGTGACATCTACCGATTATAATTGTCTCACCCATATATACGCTTGGATCTCACGTTGCGGAATCCACGAGCAGTGGATGGATATAGAGTTCGTCAATTTCTTCCTTTTCACTTTTCAACTTTTCGTTATGCCACGAACATTTAGGTGTTGTTTTTTGAACCCTACTCTACAAAACTATGCAGCTGGGCTGGTAGTGATAGAAGGCAAATGATTCAGATTTCCAGATATCGTAAAGGGAAATGAAAAAACACAAGGATTCACAAGATGCAAATTCATTGCATTCGCCCTAGATCGACAATAGGAATATGGACTGTCAAAAGGAGGGAAAACTGAAAAACAAAAACCACATATACTCTGACTTCACTTCATTCCGATTTTCACTTACAATGGAAAAAAGGCCTAAATCGGACACTACAAACCCGCATTTTTTGCACTCCTGCCTTTCATCTTTACATGTGCACAAAAAGAATTATGCCTTCTCGTAAAATGATACCTGTCTCTGAAACTATTCCCCGACATCGTTGTATTTGCTATCCAAAGTGTTAGCCTTAGTAAGTCACAGCCTTTGACTAAAGTAAGCATTCATAAAGTATCTTGATGGATTGAAGCCGCTTAAAATGACTGCAAAGGGAAGAACGGAAAAAAAAAATTACGTCACACTGTAACTAATGCAGCTATTCAATAAGAAATTGCACTCAAGTACTTACAAATAGGTGAAAGAACCATGACGGCACCAATTGGATATAGAAAAAACGTTGTCCTCTCCAAAAAAGGCAAAACTGCAGAAGTCAAGCAGTTATCAGTATATAATACAGGCAGCATAAAACAATGGTTCACAGTGACTGCACAAGTATACAGTCCACGACAGAATAATTACATATAATTCCGTGTATTAGAACACAAATAATCAAATACAGTAACATTGTAGTGGGGAGTTTTGGGGATAAGTAAAATAGATTTATAAAGAATATACAATATCATAGATGCAAGTGATATTCATGAGTAACAGAATAACTTGCAGTCAATGACAGAATAACTATGAGACCCTCACAAGTTACATGAAAAATACAGCATTTTGGAAACAATCATATTTCTTGTCTACTTCAAAAATTAAAGCAAAAGATTAGAAAGGTTTAGCTTACCATCATAACCTAAGAAATTTAGGTAATGATAGTATGAGGCCGCCACCATGAAGAGGAGATTTGACAGCAGCACAGATATGAAACCATGGGCTATTAGGATTGGAGAGATGAAATAATGTATAACTGCAACAGAAACAAGATACTAGTAAGCACCATAGCAGGCATAAAAGTGAGGCTAAAACTAAATCCCAAACACAAGTTAACAGAGGCATTACCATAAAGCATAACAAACATTGGGAAGAAAGAATTGCAGTGCACATCAAATGCATACAGCCTTCAAACCAAAAAAAAGGAAAAGAATCAGCACCAAATAACAATGAAATTTATTGTTATATACTCCATATCAGACATAATCCAGAAAAATACTTAGATATAAAACAATATAAGAATCTATCACACAGCTATTATAAATGTCCTGAAACAGAATATCAACAGAATGTAGACTTGCCATTCAACTCGCTGTTCAACCGCATGACTATTTGGAATCTCCTCCCGAAGATAAGAATTGGTCAAGAACCTGCACAAAATTGCATAGTCAAGCCACCATCCTAAAAATACACTGTAGCTTCTAAAAGCTCTAATCATATGTAGGCAAAAAAAATCACCTAGTAAAAACAGCAAATTAAAGACCAATTTATGAACCCCCACGTGAAACTAGGGCAGTTAAGGGCAGAAGAAAAAGGAAAATAACAAGTTGGCAACAAAAAAGAGCCAAGATATAAATTTATTCCAGTTAGAATACGAAGATGAAAATTTTCCAAGTAATGCTAAAAAAATCTCTTTTTTTTCCCTTTGATAATTGTAAGCACCTAAGAAAATATTTTTAATGATGTCAAATTTGGCACTCAGTAATGAGTAGCAACAATATTCTCATCCTTGTTTAAGATTTATCTTTTCAATCTCATAGTTTCATGTTAGTAAACATTGATCTTCCATGCTGTTCTACCACCAAAAACAGGAGCAACTAAATATCAATGCAAGGAAGGTGGGAATAGCTGCAGCATAACAGCAGATACAACTTTTCCAGAGAGGAAAACTATGTTCATCTAGGTAATCATTACAAAGAACACATGTGGCCATTGTGAATTCATGTGGAATACAACCCTTAGAACCTTTAGGATAAAACAAACATTGCACTACTATAAACAGGGTGATAAATCTTACCAACAAACTGTAGCCAGGGCAAGTCCAGTAATTAGAAAATGGAAGAGCAATACAGAAATAACCACATAAACAGCATGTGAGGCACTATGGTCATACCTGAAATAGAAAGAACTTACCACAGTAAGATTTAATGTGGAAAGGAACGTATATACTCACTGACAGAAGCTATTGTAAAATAAAAGGGGAGAATCAAATCTACAAAGGGTTTTGAAATAGAAGGTCCACGGCGTTGCTTGACTAGGACCAATACCGAACACACTAAAACTTTGAGCACGCCATTGTTTACTTGGGAAAGTTGGATATATGAAATATAAAATTGGTTCATTAATTTGCGGGTATGCAACAATGTTTCATTTGGAAGGTCAATAAACCGAAGTGTGGTGTCATTTCATCATGCATGTATATATTTGCGACACAAAGCTCAACTATCCATAGAACCATGACAGAGAAGGTGTTGGAAGATAGAACACTCTCATGGCAAAACAATCAATCGCATGAAATAGCTATAGGCATGTAGAAAAGGAAACTTACGCTGCACAATAAGCCATAGTTGCAACTACCAAAAGAAGACTGCAGATCACAATAAAAGCAGGATCATCACGTGCCCATTGATTCTTAGTTTCTGAGGCCAAAAACAAAAGTAACAATTGCATCTGATTTTTTAGCAGAAAATCCAAAGACAATAGCATTCTCAAGAGACCATTATAAAACAAAACATTTAAGAAGACCAATGATAATAATAATAACAGAATATTAAGCTAGAAACGACTTACGTTTGTGATACTTAGTGTGCTGATAGCTGCATCCATCATACAGTCCAACATGCAATGACAATCAGAAAATTGCTAACTATGAGATCAATAATCTCATTATGCATACTCACTCTGAACTTTTAGTCAACTATAGTAAGGCGTAAACAGCATGAGGATTAAACTTACACAACTTTCGGTGAAGTGCATAGGTGAAGCATTTGCCAGAATGTATATTCAATATCCATTTGTTGCCACTGTAATGATCAAGCGAGAAACACCCCAATTCGTCAATTTTTAATGACAGTGCTACACCAAAAACAGCATACGATTCATTTATTTTTACTATAAAAATAAGCTCCAACACATCAATTTATGTAGGTTCAAAATTTAAACTTATAATGAACAAAATAATTGCTCGTTTCACTGGGTGCACATTTCCCAGATGACTAACATCACGATTTCAGGATCCATAGAAACATTGATGTGCACCAAACACGACAGAGTCAATCCTTCCAGCTCCTATGAGCAGAAAGATACTAAAAAGGAAATGTCATACATGTCGCTTCAAACTTACAGCAATTGCCAACATTCACAAATGAAAATTCACGAACAATATCAAGAATAAGCTGATGATTTAGAGTTACAAAAGAGAAGCTCAACATTTTTTAACAGTACCAATTAAAATGGACACAGTACACAGCACAGAACCACAACGGAGGTGAGGAAATGTTGGAAATGGATCCAATAGAAATGACATACTAGAATTAGATAAGCAAGGAGATCTGAACACGATAGGGAGAAAGATCAAGAGCACCTTGATGATTCGACGGAAGTATGGAGGGAAGGTGGAGGGTGATGCTCGGTATGTGGAGGAAGATGAGCGCGATTTCGTCGTCGTAGGCAGCATCTTTCTTGTATTTAGGTTACTAGTTTAATTAATCTCTGTCTTCTTCTTCAAATTCAAGGCAGGAAGGTGCTGAATTTGATCAAAGATCTATGGTTCTTCGTTCCAGTTGAGATGGCGAGAAGAAACGTAAAAACGACGACGACTTCTCTCTAAGATCAGACCAGAGAACCTCTCTCCTCTGAGATGGGAAACCAACCAGATGGTCCAGATCGACTGAAATAGTGGGCCAATATATGGGCCGTAACCAAGAATAGTGAAAATGGGCCTCAATTGTTGGGCCCAAATCCGCTCAAAGCTCTGTTAACATTTAAGCCGTTTGAAGTTCGTTACTTCTGTTAGGTATCGAATTACGATGACAATGGATCGGCCCAAGGAAAATGAATTGCAGATAGTGTCGGCGACGGTGGAGAAGGCGGTCCCGGCCCTCCCGCCGCGTCCCCTTGTTGCAGCGGTGGGGTCGACGGCGCTTGTGGAGTACACGGGGCCTATTTCCAAAGAGGAGGGGGAGGATTTGGAACTGAAGCTCCGACGAATCCTCGAAAACGTACCGGTTCGAGTTAATAACACCTCTGGTAGCTCTGCAGGTTCTGGCTCCGGCGATTTTCACCAGGTATTTTATCGCTTAGTAAGTTAGGAGTTGTTTGAGCTTAAATTCGGTGAAAATGGTATTGCATTAGAATCTGTACCGTATGTTTCTTCGTGGACCATTGGGTCTTTGATAGGTTAGGGTTCTTTTAGAGGAAGTGTAGGACTTATTAAGGAGATCTTGTTATGCCATTTTGAGTCTGCTGGTTTAAGGAATGCAGGGAGTTTTGATTGACTGTTGCCGTTGATGATGATCAAATTATAGTTCCTTATAGTTGATGTTGATGGTGGGGCAGTAGAATTCTCCACTATTTTCAGTTTTTTAATGGTAATGTGTATCCATTCATCTTAAGTGTAGAGTAAAGAGACTGATGAGGATTGTAGCTTAAGAATTGGAAATCGTTTCATTTTAACCTCGAAATTGGTAATCAATAGGAAAATGAGAGGAATCTGACTAGTTTTGTTGATTAACCTTGTACTTTTCAATTTTCCAATGAGAAGTTGAAAATTTGCATCTACTTTAGCGTCTATAGCACAGATGAAATACCTGTTTTGTGTTGTTGCAAGAGTTGATTGATCTGATACTTTGTTCCCTTTAAACTGAGTTACCATCTGACTTTCTTCATCGATTTCATATCACCAGATTCTAATCTGTTTAAGAAGTTCAAGTAATTCTTCGTATATAATTCAAATAACAAGTGTGTTTTATCATTCATGAACTCAAATGCTCCACTTGTGGAAATGTGATGACCCATGATTAGCTTGAGAACCATTCAGCATGTGAACAGATGCAGGGTTATCTGCCTGAATCTGCGTGTATACATTTTGTGGGTCTCCATGCTTCATTCTTTTGAATTTGATTTGCTACAGTATCGTCAAATGAGGAGGAAGGAGCAGGATCGACTTGCAAGGATGGATGTCGACTACCAGAGAAGGAAAGAAGCAGCTGAATTTGAAATGAGAAGAGAGGAAAGACTTAAAGAGGCCGAGGAGCGTACAGCAAAGAAGCGTTCAAAACGGCAAAAGAAAAAGCAGAGGAAAAAGGAGAAGAAGATGCAACCAAGTACCCCTGGAGAAGAGGAAAAGAGAGATGAATCTACCGACAACGAAGGGGACTCAGATGGATGATGAGGAAGCAGCAAAGTGAGTAAGATCGAGGAGTTTACTGATCTTTTTAGATCAAACCAATGTTCAACTTCGATTTCAGACAGACGCGCTCGGATAAGTAGCTAAACTAGATCTATTATTAGCCTTTGTACCGCAGTAGTTCACCATATTTCGAAATCTGATTCCATTGTAATATTACTTGTTAGAGAAAGAAACGATTGTTAATTATAGAAGTAGTTGATCTTGATGGAACATATTTTCGATGTGTTCCATTTCCATTGAGTGTGTTATGTGGATGCTATTTTGTGATCAAATCCCTTCCAAAACATACGGGATGGTGAACTTTATGTTGATGATTTGCAAAACTACTCCAGAGTAAGCATTTTATACTATGACCCGCCGTCGTAAATGAACTTGTAATTTAGTGATATTCTCTCCGAGATCAGTAGTACTAAATTTTTATTGAGTAAAATAAGTAAAAATTCATTAGTTTGGACTTACAATTAGATTAAAAGAAATTATAACAAAACAAAAGAAAAAAGGAGATTTTTTTTCCTCAGGACTTTTGGGGCTGAAGTAAGCCCAGCCCAACTAACAGTAACTACGTACATCTTCTTCTCGTGCACGTTATTGTGAAAAAGAGAAAAAAAACTGTTGCCTTAGCCTCATCAGTTTCCTTGTTATTGTAGCCGTTTTCTAATTTTCTACTGGTACTTCTCTTTCCATTTCTGCAATCCAAACACTGTCAATCGATCGCAATGGGAGACACCATTCCCTCTCATCGCATCTCCGTCCATCAAACTCTCGGCGGTGGCTCAGGTCTTCCCTCTCTCTCTAATAGTTCGCTTTATCTATCCGTATATGATACGTTACATTCATTTTTCCATGGTTTTGATTTCAAATAGATCTGCTTCTCCTGATCGGATGGCGTGTGTGTGCGTTTAGTAATGTCTACGAAGTCTGACTCTGATTTTTCTGATTTTGTTTGTTCCGGAAATTCCACTTGGCAGTGGCTGATGTGCTGTTATGGAAGAAATGGAGCGGAAGTGCGGTGCTTCTAGCGTCTGCAACAGCTTTTTGGTTCATATTCGAGCGAGCCGGTTATAATCTATTGACTTTTGTGGCTAATGTACTGTTGCTTCTTGTTGGTATTCTCTTCTTCTGGGCCAAATCTGCTTCCCTTCTAAACAGGTAATCAATATGTTTTTTCCGCCATTTCTCTGTTCAATGGTTGATCGGCTAATTTTTGTTAAGTTTCGTTGTTGTACTTGAAATTCGATGAAAGTCTGTTTTGATGAACTTGTTATTTGCTTTGTTGTTGCTTGTGGGACTTTTAAAAGCTGAAAATTGAAATTGCTTATTGCTGTGCTTTAGGCCGCTGCCTCCCCTTCCTGATCTAGAAATATCAGAGGAAACAGTTACCAAGGCTGCAAGCGTCATTCAAGTGTATGTCAATTGTGCATTGTCAGTTGCACGCGACATTGTTATTGGTAGAGACGTGAAAATGTTCCTTAAGGTTAGGAGCTATATCTAAAACTCGTTGTGTAAGTTCTGTAAATGCTTTTGTGTATTAATCTCATGGGTTTGGATTACATTTGTGGTGGGCATAATTCTTCAGGTCGCCTGTGGCCTGTGGGTGGTATCTTATATTGGCAGTATCTTCAACTTCATCACTCTTGTCTATGCTGGTGAGTTATTTTCTAACTGTTCTTTTCGATTAATGAGGGCATGATGTAGTGCTTTGATGTTTATTAATTTGCTTCTGTTTGATTATTTATGTAGGGATTCTTTTGAGTCTCTCGGTCCCTTTCGTGTATGACAAGTACCAGCACCACATTGATGAGAAGCTATCTGTAGCAAATAAAGTCATTAAAACCCAGTATAGGAAAATTGATGATGCAATCCTAAAGAAACTCCCATTGCCATCAAACAAGGAAAAGAAGGTTCAATAGGTATCTCTCTTTTTGTTTGGATGACTTGTATAAACAGTTAATCCTGCTCAAACTCGTGTAAAGAAGAAATCCTTTAGAAGTATTTATGGATCTCAGGTTGATGTTTGACATATTAGTGAATTTGATGGGTGGTGCTCTTTATGTTGGAATCAATTTTGCTGTGAACTGTAGCAAATTGAACTTGCATATGTCTGTGATCGTGAATGCTTCATCGATGGAATTGAAATCCTCTCCCTTACTGATGCTCCTCGATGCATTAGTAGGAAGGCTCAATTTTGATGAAGTTATGACAATGTTTTTGATTGCTTGATTTACTAAGAGATGCATTTGGTTCTCAATTTTTATCCAGAGGTTCCATGACACCTTCCAGAAGTTTGGCAAACACTTTCTATTGTTGCAATGATTCTTGCCTAATTTTCCTTTATTAAGATTCTTGGCTTGTTATTGTTATGTGTTAGTTTGTAAGATACCGATGATCGAACTTCTGGAAATATTCTATCTTCATCTGTACTGACATCTGTACTGATACAACACACATTTTGATACAAGGTTCTACGAAGTTCGGGAAGGTTTGACAGCCTGAAGATGGGTTTTAAGTTTCAACATATGAAGCTTCCGTCGGTTCTGCTGGGATTATATCAGTATCAGTACAAGTATCTAATTCTGGTCATTCATAGTGATTTAGGATAAAAATTGACCCCTTTTTTTTCCGCGGGGAGGGACACCGTTGTCCTGCTTCAACTTGGTTACAGTTTTGTTGGTCCTTGCAGTTCCTCGTCTTTATCAACCAAAAATCGCCATTTCATGCCACTGATGAAATGAAGTCCTCAATAGTAGACTGGAAAACTTACTGTAAAGATTTATCTAGATTTTTGGTTGATAAACTTCAAAAATTACCTCCCAATATCATATATTTTGTGTTTTTCATGCGATTATATTTATTTATTATTTAGCCGTTTGACATGGTATGGGTAGTTGGTTAACCACAGCACCACCCCACGCATATAACCTTCATAATTTTGAGCATTGACAATGTGCTGTGGGATTCCTTAAGTTGGCTGCACCGCCTCAGTATATTCTTCTCTATTTTAATGTTTACACGAGTTTTACTAGCATGATTTGCTGGATTCTCTAAGTCTGAACTCGAGATTTAATTGGGTTACATATGAACTCAAGCATCATTTTTATATTAGCAACATAAACGAGTCATTGTGTTAATTAAAAACCATTAGAGGCAGGCATGGGAACGCATTGTGGTGAGGTCCGTGAGGATTTGTCGAAATCGAAAAGTAGGCTTATCGCGTTTTTCCTTTTTTTTGTCAATTCTAAAAAGAAAATTAGGTAGATGTTTCTTCCTCTTGTGGGTTGCATTTTGCATAGCTTTTGCTGTTTGTTTATGGAGCAAATGAGACTATCACACAGTTTTTCTTCTCGTTTTCCTATTCCTCAATGCTTGCGATGGGTACACTGATCTTGAAGTCCTGTTGAAGCTGAAATCTTCCATGATCGGACCAAACAGTTCTGGACTCGGGGACTCGGGGACTGGGACGCCCGTTCATCGTCTCCTTTCGCTCACTGCTCCTTCTCAGGAGTTGTGTGCGATGTAAACTCTCGTGTGGTGCCATCAATGTGTCTTTTCAAAGTCTCCAGGGTTCAATACCTCCTCAGGCTGGATTGTTAAACAAACTTGTGAATCTCACCTTCTAACAACAATCTCTCCGGTACACTTCCTGTGGAGATGGCCATGCTTGGGTCTCTTAGGATCCTCAGCATCTCTCACAATGTCTTGCTGGATTATTCAGTAACTCAAAGCTCAGAATCACCATCATCGTACTAAGCTGCATTCTGTTGCTGACGATGGCAACTATTTTAACTACTTACGGAATGAGGAAGGGAAAGGGTGTCCAAAAATCAAACTCTTGGAAGCTGACAGCATTTAAACGACTGAATTTCACAGTAGATAACGTGGTAGAATGCTTGAAAGAAGAGAACATTATAGGCAGAGGAGGAGGCGGGGCCGTTTACCGCGGGACAATGCCAGAAGGTGTCCTGGTGGCAATCAAACAGGTGGTTGGACACGGCGGCAGAAAGAGTTTCTTGGCTGAGATCAAAACTCTGGGAAAGATCAAGCATCGGAATATAGTAAGGCTGCTAGGGTATGTATGGAACCAAGAGACAAACTTCTTCTTGTATGAGTACATGCCAAATGGAGGCGTAGGGCAGTTGTTGCATGGGCCAGAAGGAGGGAATCTGCAGTGGGAGATGAGATATAAGATTGCTATTGAGTCTGCCAAGGGACTCTGTTATCTTCATCATGATTGCCCTCCACTTATAATACACACAGATGTCAAGTCCCATAATATCTTGCTTGATTCAGATTTTGAGACTCATGCCGCCGACTCACTAAGTACTTCCGGCAGGCTGATACTTCCGAATACATGTCCTCCATCGCTGGCTCCTATGGTTGCATCGCCCCAGGTTTGTCCGCGCTCTGTATAGAACAAAGTTTATTTGACTCTCGTTTCGTTCCATGTTCACCGAAGATCGACAAGAAGAGTGACGTCTACAGTTTCGGTGTTTTGCTGCTGGAGCTGATCTCAGGCAGAAAGGCAGTGGAGGATTTTGGCTATGATGTGGTTCATATACCACATGGGTCAGGAATACCACATCACAACTCCCTCACCCATCTGATTCTGCTGTAGTTTTGGCCGTAGCAGACACCAGGCTTGCCAATGGGTATTCATTGGCAAGTGTCATGCATATGTTTAAGGTCGCCATGTTCTGCGTGGAAAATAGGAGCTCAGATAGGCCGACAATGAGGGAAGTTGCTCACATGCTCACCAACCCCCTCCCGAGCCGAGCCTGTCCCAATCCCAAGCCTAGTTACACTTTAGATGCCTAACTACTATAACTGATTAGTTCATTGTCCATCAGATGATCAGATGCGCAGGTTTTTGGAATTAAATAAATCTCATGTCGCATTCATACTTCATTGGCAAAAATTTAACATTACAATCTTCAGCAGTTTGGCTACAAAATCATGTTGTCACCTAACAATGATTACAAAGGGGTAATTTATGCAACCTTAAGCAATGGCGTGCTTTCAGAAGGCGGTAATGTCACC
>NBIL01139076.1:0-14163 GCA_002752925.1 Viola pubescens var. scabriuscula
ACTAATCAGTTATAGTAGTTAGGCATCTAAAGTGTAACTAGGCTTGGGATTGGGACAGGCTCGGCTCGGGAGGGGGTTGGTGAGCATGTGAGCAACTTCCCTCATTGTCGGCCTATCTGAGCTCCTATTTTCCACGCAGAACATGGCGACCTTAAACATATGCATGACACTTGCCAATGAATACCCATTGGCAAGCCTGGTGTCTGCTACGGCCAAAACTACAGCAGAATCAGATGGGTGAGGGAGTTGTGATGTGGTATTCCTGACCCATGTGGTATATGAACCACATCATAGCCAAAATCCTCCACTGCCTTTCTGCCTGAGATCAGCTCCAGCAGCAAAACACCGAAACTGTAGACGTCACTCTTCTTGTCGATCTTCGGTGAACATGGAACGAAACGAGAGTCAAATAAACTTTGTTCTATACAGAGCGCGGACAAACCTGGGGCGATGCAACCATAGGAGCCAGCGATGGAGGACATGTATTCGGAAGTATCAGCCTGCCGGAAGTACTTAGTGAGTCGGCGGCATGAGTCTCAAAATCTGAATCAAGCAAGATATTATGGGACTTGACATCTGTGTGTATTATAAGTGGAGGGCAATCATGATGAAGATAACAGAGTCCCTTGGCAGACTCAATAGCAATCTTATATCTCATCTCCCACTGCAGATTCCCTCCTTCTGGCCCATGCAACAACTGCCCTACGCCTCCATTTGGCATGTACTCATACAAGAAGAAGTTTGTCTCTTGGTTCCATACATACCCTAGCAGCCTTACTATATTCCGATGCTTGATCTTTCCCAGAGTTTTGATCTCAGCCAAGAAACTCTTTCTGCCGCCGTGTCCAACCACCTGTTTGATTGCCACCAGGACACCTTCTGGCATTGTCCCGCGGTAAACGGCCCCGCCTCCTCCTCTGCCTATAATGTTCTCTTCTTTCAAGCATTCTACCACGTTATCTACTGTGAAATTCAGTCGTTTAAATGCTGTCAGCTTCCAAGAGTTTGATTTTTGGACACCCTTTCCCTTCCTCATTCCGTAAGTAGTTAAAATAGTTGCCATCGTCAGCAACAGAATGCAGCTTAGTACGATGATGGTGATTCTGAGCTTTGAGTTACTGAATAATCCAGCAAGACATTGTGAGAGATGCTGAGGATCCTAAGAGACCCAAGCATGGCCATCTCCACAGGAAGTGTACCGGAGAGATTGTTGTTAGAAGGTGAGATTCACAAGTTTGTTTAACAATCCAGCCTGAGGAGGTATTGAACCCTGGAGACTTTGAAAAGACACATTGATGGCACCACACGAGAGTTTACATCGCACACAACTCCTGAGAAGGAGCAGTGAGCGAAAGGAGACGATGAACGGGCGTCCCAGTCCCCGAGTCCCCGAGTCCAGAACTGTTTGGTCCGATCATGGAAGATTTCAGCTTCAACAGGACTTCAAGATCAGTGTACCCATCGCAAGCATTGAGGAATAGGAAAACGAGAAGAAAAACTGTGTGATAGTCTCATTTGCTCCATAAACAAACAGCAAAAGCTATGCAAAATGCAACCCACAAGAGGAAGAAACATCTACCTAATTTTCTTTTTAGAATTGACAAAAAAAAGGAAAAACGCGATAAGCCTACTTTTCGATTTCGACAAATCCTCACGGACCTCACCACAATGCGTTCCCATGCCTGCCTCTAATGGTTTTTAATTAACACAATGACTCGTTTATGTTGCTAATATAAAAATGATGCTTGAGTTCATATGTAACCCAATTAAATCTCGAGTTCAGACTTAGAGAATCCAGCAAATCATGCTAGTAAAACTCGTGTAAACATTAAAATAGAGAAGAATATACTGAGGCGGTGCAGCCAACTTAAGGAATCCCACAGCACATTGTCAATGCTCAAAATTATGAAGGTTATATGCGTGGGGTGGTGCTGTGGTTAACCAACTACCCATACCATGTCAAACGGCTAAATAATAAATAAATATAATCGCATGAAAAACACAAAATATATGATATTGGGAGGTAATTTTTGAAGTTTATCAACCAAAAATCTAGATAAATCTTTACAGTAAGTTTTCCAGTCTACTATTGAGGACTTCATTTCATCAGTGGCATGAAATGGCGATTTTTGGTTGATAAAGACGAGGAACTGCAAGGACCAACAAAACTGTAACCAAGTTGAAGCAGGACAACGGTGTCCCTCCCCGCGGAAAAAAAAGGGGTCAATTTTTATCCTAAATCACTATGAATGACCAGAATTAGATACTTGTACTGATACTGATATAATCCCAGCAGAACCGACGGAAGCTTCATATGTTGAAACTTAAAACCCATCTTCAGGCTGTCAAACCTTCCCGAACTTCGTAGAACCTTGTATCAAAATGTGTGTTGTATCAGTACAGATGTCAGTACAGATGAAGATAGAATATTTCCAGAAGTTCGATCATCGGTATCTTACAAACTAACACATAACAATAACAAGCCAAGAATCTTAATAAAGGAAAATTAGGCAAGAATCATTGCAACAATAGAAAGTGTTTGCCAAACTTCTGGAAGGTGTCATGGAACCTCTGGATAAAAATTGAGAACCAAATGCATCTCTTAGTAAATCAAGCAATCAAAAACATTGTCATAACTTCATCAAAATTGAGCCTTCCTACTAATGCATCGAGGAGCATCAGTAAGGGAGAGGATTTCAATTCCATCGATGAAGCATTCACGATCACAGACATATGCAAGTTCAATTTGCTACAGTTCACAGCAAAATTGATTCCAACATAAAGAGCACCACCCATCAAATTCACTAATATGTCAAACATCAACCTGAGATCCATAAATACTTCTAAAGGATTTCTTCTTTACACGAGTTTGAGCAGGATTAACTGTTTATACAAGTCATCCAAACAAAAAGAGAGATACCTATTGAACCTTCTTTTCCTTGTTTGATGGCAATGGGAGTTTCTTTAGGATTGCATCATCAATTTTCCTATACTGGGTTTTAATGACTTTATTTGCTACAGATAGCTTCTCATCAATGTGGTGCTGGTACTTGTCATACACGAAAGGGACCGAGAGACTCAAAAGAATCCCTACATAAATAATCAAACAGAAGCAAATTAATAAACATCAAAGCACTACATCATGCCCTCATTAATCGAAAAGAACAGTTAGAAAATAACTCACCAGCATAGACAAGAGTGATGAAGTTGAAGATACTGCCAATATAAGATACCACCCACAGGCCACAGGCGACCTGAAGAATTATGCCCACCACAAATGTAATCCAAACCCATGAGATTAATACACAAAAGCATTTACAGAACTTACACAACGAGTTTTAGATATAGCTCCTAACCTTAAGGAACATTTTCACGTCTCTACCAATAACAATGTCGCGTGCAACTGACAATGCACAATTGACATACACTTGAATGACGCTTGCAGCCTTGGTAACTGTTTCCTCTGATATTTCTAGATCAGGAAGGGGAGGCAGCGGCCTAAAGCACAGCAATAAGCAATTTCAATTTTCAGCTTTTAAAAGTCCCACAAGCAACAACAAAGCAAATAACAAGTTCATCAAAACAGACTTTCATCGAATTTCAAGTACAACAACGAAACTTAACAAAAATTAGCCGATCAACCATTGAACAGAGAAATGGCGGAAAAAACATATTGATTACCTGTTTAGAAGGGAAGCAGATTTGGCCCAGAAGAAGAGAATACCAACAAGAAGCAACAGTACATTAGCCACAAAAGTCAATAGATTATAACCGGCTCGCTCGAATATGAACCAAAAAGCTGTTGCAGACGCTAGAAGCACCGCACTTCCGCTCCATTTCTTCCATAACAGCACATCAGCCACTGCCAAGTGGAATTTCCGGAACAAACAAAATCAGAAAAATCAGAGTCAGACTTCGTAGACATTACTAAACGCACACACACGCCATCCGATCAGGAGAAGCAGATCTATTTGAAATCAAAACCATGGAAAAATGAATGTAACGTATCATATACGGATAGATAAAGCGAACTATTAGAGAGAGAGGGAAGACCTGAGCCACCGCCGAGAGTTTGATGGACGGAGATGCGATGAGAGGGAATGGTGTCTCCCATTGCGATCGATTGACAGTGTTTGGATTGCAGAAATGGAAAGAGAAGTACCAGTAGAAAATTAGAAAACGGCTACAATAACAAGGAAACTGATGAGGCTAAGGCAACAGTTTTTTTTCTCTTTTTCACAATAACGTGCACGAGAAGAAGATGTACGTAGTTACTGTTAGTTGGGCTGGGCTTACTTCAGCCCCAAAAGTCCTGAGGAAAAAAAATCTCCTTTTTTCTTTTGTTTTGTTATAATTTCTTTTAATCTAATTGTAAGTCCAAACTAATGAATTTTTACTTATTTTACTCAATAAAAATTTAGTACTACTGATCTCGGAGAGAATATCACTAAATTACAAGTTCATTTACGACGGCGGGTCATAGTATAAAATGCTTACTCTGGAGTAGTTTTGCAAATCATCAACATAAAGTTCACCATCCCGTATGTTTTGGAAGGGATTTGATCACAAAATAGCATCCACATAACACACTCAATGGAAATGGAACACATCGAAAATATGTTCCATCAAGATCAACTACTTCTATAATTAACAATCGTTTCTTTCTCTAACAAGTAATATTACAATGGAATCAGATTTCGAAATATGGTGAACTACTGCGGTACAAAGGCTAATAATAGATCTAGTTTAGCTACTTATCCGAGCGCGTCTGTCTGAAATCGAAGTTGAACATTGGTTTGATCTAAAAAGATCAGTAAACTCCTCGATCTTACTCACTTTGCTGCTTCCTCATCATCCATCTGAGTCCCCTTCGTTGTCGGTAGATTCATCTCTCTTTTCCTCTTCTCCAGGGGTACTTGGTTGCATCTTCTTCTCCTTTTTCCTCTGCTTTTTCTTTTGCCGTTTTGAACGCTTCTTTGCTGTACGCTCCTCGGCCTCTTTAAGTCTTTCCTCTCTTCTCATTTCAAATTCAGCTGCTTCTTTCCTTCTCTGGTAGTCGACATCCATCCTTGCAAGTCGATCCTGCTCCTTCCTCCTCATTTGACGATACTGTAGCAAATCAAATTCAAAAGAATGAAGCATGGAGACCCACAAAATGTATACACGCAGATTCAGGCAGATAACCCTGCATCTGTTCACATGCTGAATGGTTCTCAAGCTAATCATGGGTCATCACATTTCCACAAGTGGAGCATTTGAGTTCATGAATGATAAAACACACTTGTTATTTGAATTATATACGAAGAATTACTTGAACTTCTTAAACAGATTAGAATCTGGTGATATGAAATCGATGAAGAAAGTCAGATGGTAACTCAGTTTAAAGGGAACAAAGTATCAGATCAATCAACTCTTGCAACAACACAAAACAGGTATTTCATCTGTGCTATAGACGCTAAAGTAGATGCAAATTTTCAACTTCTCATTGGAAAATTGAAAAGTACAAGGTTAATCAACAAAACTAGTCAGATTCCTCTCATTTTCCTATTGATTACCAATTTCGAGGTTAAAATGAAACGATTTCCAATTCTTAAGCTACAATCCTCATCAGTCTCTTTACTCTACACTTAAGATGAATGGATACACATTACCATTAAAAAACTGAAAATAGTGGAGAATTCTACTGCCCCACCATCAACATCAACTATAAGGAACTATAATTTGATCATCATCAACGGCAACAGTCAATCAAAACTCCCTGCATTCCTTAAACCAGCAGACTCAAAATGGCATAACAAGATCTCCTTAATAAGTCCTACACTTCCTCTAAAAGAACCCTAACCTATCAAAGACCCAATGGTCCACGAAGAAACATACGGTACAGATTCTAATGCAATACCATTTTCACCGAATTTAAGCTCAAACAACTCCTAACTTACTAAGCGATAAAATACCTGGTGAAAATCGCCGGAGCCAGAACCTGCAGAGCTACCAGAGGTGTTATTAACTCGAACCGGTACGTTTTCGAGGATTCGTCGGAGCTTCAGTTCCAAATCCTCCCCCTCCTCTTTGGAAATAGGCCCCGTGTACTCCACAAGCGCCGTCGACCCCACCGCTGCAACAAGGGGACGCGGCGGGAGGGCCGGGACCGCCTTCTCCACCGTCGCCGACACTATCTGCAATTCATTTTCCTTGGGCCGATCCATTGTCATCGTAATTCGATACCTAACAGAAGTAACGAACTTCAAACGGCTTAAATGTTAACAGAGCTTTGAGCGGATTTGGGCCCAACAATTGAGGCCCATTTTCACTATTCTTGGTTACGGCCCATATATTGGCCCACTATTTCAGTCGATCTGGACCATCTGGTTGGTTTCCCATCTCAGAGGAGAGAGGTTCTCTGGTCTGATCTTAGAGAGAAGTCGTCGTCGTTTTTACGTTTCTTCTCGCCATCTCAACTGGAACGAAGAACCATAGATCTTTGATCAAATTCAGCACCTTCCTGCCTTGAATTTGAAGAAGAAGACAGAGATTAATTAAACTAGTAACCTAAATACAAGAAAGATGCTGCCTACGACGACGAAATCGCGCTCATCTTCCTCCACATACCGAGCATCACCCTCCACCTTCCCTCCATACTTCCGTCGAATCATCAAGGTGCTCTTGATCTTTCTCCCTATCGTGTTCAGATCTCCTTGCTTATCTAATTCTAGTATGTCATTTCTATTGGATCCATTTCCAACATTTCCTCACCTCCGTTGTGGTTCTGTGCTGTGTACTGTGTCCATTTTAATTGGTACTGTTAAAAAATGTTGAGCTTCTCTTTTGTAACTCTAAATCATCAGCTTATTCTTGATATTGTTCGTGAATTTTCATTTGTGAATGTTGGCAATTGCTGTAAGTTTGAAGCGACATGTATGACATTTCCTTTTTAGTATCTTTCTGCTCATAGGAGCTGGAAGGATTGACTCTGTCGTGTTTGGTGCACATCAATGTTTCTATGGATCCTGAAATCGTGATGTTAGTCATCTGGGAAATGTGCACCCAGTGAAACGAGCAATTATTTTGTTCATTATAAGTTTAAATTTTGAACCTACATAAATTGATGTGTTGGAGCTTATTTTTATAGTAAAAATAAATGAATCGTATGCTGTTTTTGGTGTAGCACTGTCATTAAAAATTGACGAATTGGGGTGTTTCTCGCTTGATCATTACAGTGGCAACAAATGGATATTGAATATACATTCTGGCAAATGCTTCACCTATGCACTTCACCGAAAGTTGTGTAAGTTTAATCCTCATGCTGTTTACGCCTTACTATAGTTGACTAAAAGTTCAGAGTGAGTATGCATAATGAGATTATTGATCTCATAGTTAGCAATTTTCTGATTGTCATTGCATGTTGGACTGTATGATGGATGCAGCTATCAGCACACTAAGTATCACAAACGTAAGTCGTTTCTAGCTTAATATTCTGTTATTATTATTATCATTGGTCTTCTTAAATGTTTTGTTTTATAATGGTCTCTTGAGAATGCTATTGTCTTTGGATTTTCTGCTAAAAAATCAGATGCAATTGTTACTTTTGTTTTTGGCCTCAGAAACTAAGAATCAATGGGCACGTGATGATCCTGCTTTTATTGTGATCTGCAGTCTTCTTTTGGTAGTTGCAACTATGGCTTATTGTGCAGCGTAAGTTTCCTTTTCTACATGCCTATAGCTATTTCATGCGATTGATTGTTTTGCCATGAGAGTGTTCTATCTTCCAACACCTTCTCTGTCATGGTTCTATGGATAGTTGAGCTTTGTGTCGCAAATATATACATGCATGATGAAATGACACCACACTTCGGTTTATTGACCTTCCAAATGAAACATTGTTGCATACCCGCAAATTAATGAACCAATTTTATATTTCATATATCCAACTTTCCCAAGTAAACAATGGCGTGCTCAAAGTTTTAGTGTGTTCGGTATTGGTCCTAGTCAAGCAACGCCGTGGACCTTCTATTTCAAAACCCTTTGTAGATTTGATTCTCCCCTTTTATTTTACAATAGCTTCTGTCAGTGAGTATATACGTTCCTTTCCACATTAAATCTTACTGTGGTAAGTTCTTTCTATTTCAGGTATGACCATAGTGCCTCACATGCTGTTTATGTGGTTATTTCTGTATTGCTCTTCCATTTTCTAATTACTGGACTTGCCCTGGCTACAGTTTGTTGGTAAGATTTATCACCCTGTTTATAGTAGTGCAATGTTTGTTTTATCCTAAAGGTTCTAAGGGTTGTATTCCACATGAATTCACAATGGCCACATGTGTTCTTTGTAATGATTACCTAGATGAACATAGTTTTCCTCTCTGGAAAAGTTGTATCTGCTGTTATGCTGCAGCTATTCCCACCTTCCTTGCATTGATATTTAGTTGCTCCTGTTTTTGGTGGTAGAACAGCATGGAAGATCAATGTTTACTAACATGAAACTATGAGATTGAAAAGATAAATCTTAAACAAGGATGAGAATATTGTTGCTACTCATTACTGAGTGCCAAATTTGACATCATTAAAAATATTTTCTTAGGTGCTTACAATTATCAAAGGGAAAAAAAAGAGATTTTTTTAGCATTACTTGGAAAATTTTCATCTTCGTATTCTAACTGGAATAAATTTATATCTTGGCTCTTTTTTGTTGCCAACTTGTTATTTTCCTTTTTCTTCTGCCCTTAACTGCCCTAGTTTCACGTGGGGGTTCATAAATTGGTCTTTAATTTGCTGTTTTTACTAGGTGATTTTTTTTGCCTACATATGATTAGAGCTTTTAGAAGCTACAGTGTATTTTTAGGATGGTGGCTTGACTATGCAATTTTGTGCAGGTTCTTGACCAATTCTTATCTTCGGGAGGAGATTCCAAATAGTCATGCGGTTGAACAGCGAGTTGAATGGCAAGTCTACATTCTGTTGATATTCTGTTTCAGGACATTTATAATAGCTGTGTGATAGATTCTTATATTGTTTTATATCTAAGTATTTTTCTGGATTATGTCTGATATGGAGTATATAACAATAAATTTCATTGTTATTTGGTGCTGATTCTTTTCCTTTTTTTTGGTTTGAAGGCTGTATGCATTTGATGTGCACTGCAATTCTTTCTTCCCAATGTTTGTTATGCTTTATGGTAATGCCTCTGTTAACTTGTGTTTGGGATTTAGTTTTAGCCTCACTTTTATGCCTGCTATGGTGCTTACTAGTATCTTGTTTCTGTTGCAGTTATACATTATTTCATCTCTCCAATCCTAATAGCCCATGGTTTCATATCTGTGCTGCTGTCAAATCTCCTCTTCATGGTGGCGGCCTCATACTATCATTACCTAAATTTCTTAGGTTATGATGGTAAGCTAAACCTTTCTAATCTTTTGCTTTAATTTTTGAAGTAGACAAGAAATATGATTGTTTCCAAAATGCTGTATTTTTCATGTAACTTGTGAGGGTCTCATAGTTATTCTGTCATTGACTGCAAGTTATTCTGTTACTCATGAATATCACTTGCATCTATGATATTGTATATTCTTTATAAATCTATTTTACTTATCCCCAAAACTCCCCACTACAATGTTACTGTATTTGATTATTTGTGTTCTAATACACGGAATTATATGTAATTATTCTGTCGTGGACTGTATACTTGTGCAGTCACTGTGAACCATTGTTTTATGCTGCCTGTATTATATACTGATAACTGCTTGACTTCTGCAGTTTTGCCTTTTTTGGAGAGGACAACGTTTTTTCTATATCCAATTGGTGCCGTCATGGTTCTTTCACCTATTTGTAAGTACTTGAGTGCAATTTCTTATTGAATAGCTGCATTAGTTACAGTGTGACGTAATTTTTTTTTTCCGTTCTTCCCTTTGCAGTCATTTTAAGCGGCTTCAATCCATCAAGATACTTTATGAATGCTTACTTTAGTCAAAGGCTGTGACTTACTAAGGCTAACACTTTGGATAGCAAATACAACGATGTCGGGGAATAGTTTCAGAGACAGGTATCATTTTACGAGAAGGCATAATTCTTTTTGTGCACATGTAAAGATGAAAGGCAGGAGTGCAAAAAATGCGGGTTTGTAGTGTCCGATTTAGGCCTTTTTTCCATTGTAAGTGAAAATCGGAATGAAGTGAAGTCAGAGTATATGTGGTTTTTGTTTTTCAGTTTTCCCTCCTTTTGACAGTCCATATTCCTATTGTCGATCTAGGGCGAATGCAATGAATTTGCATCTTGTGAATCCTTGTGTTTTTTCATTTCCCTTTACGATATCTGGAAATCTGAATCATTTGCCTTCTATCACTACCAGCCCAGCTGCATAGTTTTGTAGAGTAGGGTTCAAAAAACAACACCTAAATGTTCGTGGCATAACGAAAAGTTGAAAAGTGAAAAGGAAGAAATTGACGAACTCTATATCCATCCACTGCTCGTGGATTCCGCAACGTGAGATCCAAGCGTATATATGGGTGAGACAATTATAATCGGTAGATGTCACCGTCAATTAATAAATGACGTTTTTGTATGAATTTTTACCGTTTATAATACTTATTATCTTATCTTTTCCGAAGCATATATTTTGTGCAAATGATAAAAAAAAATTATGCATTAACTCAATTTGATGATGGTATGGTAATTTGAGTAGCAATTAGGAGTAAAAATAAAACAACGTGGAAAAAAATAATTTTAAAGCGACAGTTATTAAAATACGGAGAGGGAGTAACTTATAAGTCAATTCATTCTTTGTGTTACTAGTGATTCCCGTTTTCATTTTCCTTTTCCTTTTTGAAACATGGGAGTAAGCAAGAGTATGTACTTATGTACTCAAGGTACCACATCGGTAAGTAAACGTGCTGAGATTATATTTGTAATAAAGTTACAAGATGTAATAGGTTGCCGGGCTTAAAAAAACCTCCTGCCTGTAACCAAATAATGGGGCACTAAAGTTGGATCAGGAACGTACTCAATGGTGCGCGGCTTATTTAGTGTTTGCTTATCAGAGATTCACGGCAACGCACCATTGACTCATTGAACCTCTAACTTTTTTATTAAATTCCACGATGTGAAATTCCATCGTATGTGGGTGAGAATTCTAATAGTAGATTGATAAATGTCACGACTTGTAAAAAATGAAGTATAAGTTATAATTTGAGAGTCAATTACGAATTAACATTTCATTACAATTTATCTTTTCTCTTTTCGTTTTTCAAACCTAATCCATTAATTTGTCGCCAAATAAATGCATTATGGAGTAGTAGTCAACAATAACTTCACTGAAAAAAGTCATGCTTTTCTCATCTAATCTACACTTTGATGACAAATGGAAGAGTCTAGTACGTCTACAATCAACAAGACATTCACATACCGACACAAACTGCGAAACTGCGCGTTATGCCACATCTATAGATCTCAATTTTCAGCAAGTTCGGTAGCTACTGCCTTCATCAAAGGTAGGCAGAGACCAAGAGTACGGAAACGAATCTTCAGAACCACAAAATGACAATCAACTGAAGTTTCAAAACAAATGCAACAATCCTTAAAAACCAAGAAACAAAATCCTCACATCTATTTATTTATTGCGAAAATCACACGAATCTGTTCCGTTGCAGCACCACAACACTTGCAGAAATAGAAAACAAAGTTACATGATCAAAAGCATTTGTATAAACTGTGTTTAGTTTGGTAAGCCTCTGGTTCTCATTTTTGTTTATTCTTCCAGCTTGCTGCCTGCGACATCAACAACGAACCGGTACCTGACATCATTTTTCTCCAACCTCTCGAAGGCTGTGTTGACATAATCCATTTTGACCACTTCAATCATGGACCCCAATCCCTTCTTGCTGCAGAATTCCAGCATCTCCTCGGTTTCCTTCATGCTCCCAATAAAGCTTCCTGTGATGGACTTCCTCCCTGCACAAAATTCAGAATTCATAGATATTAGACAGAATTCCATTGGCAAAACAGCAGAAAAAGGAGGCGTACAGACAAGACTCACCTAGCATAACCATAGGAGTAATAAACTGCATTGGTGGACCGATGACACCCAACAAGATCAACTTGCCATTAAGTTTCAACAAAGGTAGGTAAGGCTCAAGAGCGTGGTGAGCAGGTACAGTATCGATGATGTAATCAAGTGAATCGGCTACTCCTTGCATTTGAGTTTCATCTGAGCTAATCACATATTGATCAGCACCAAGATGCTCCAAAGCCTCCTGCTTCTTCTTATCTGAGGAGCTAATCACAGTCACATGGTGGCCCAATGCCTTTGCAATCTTCACTCCCATATGTCCTACTCCTCCAAGCCCTAATATCCCTCCTCTCATCCCACTCTCCTTCAGTCCAAAGTGAACGAGCGGGCTGAACACTGTCACCCCTGCACACAACAGGGGCGCTGCTTGTTCTGGTGTCAACCCATCTGGGATTTTCACCACAAACCTGAGGAAAGTCCAAAATTTATCACAAATATACACATTTACATCATGTAATCAACAGGACAACAACAAGATCAAAGTACAAAATATCCGCAATTCATTTGGTGGAAATCAAGTAAGTTGTTATAAATCATTCAACAATAAAATTGATGCGCACAATTGGATCCCATGAGATAGTTCAGTTCAGTTCAGCATCAATGTTATAAAGAATAATTGAGGCACAATTGAAGATTTGATAAATTACTTTTGATCGACGACCGTGGATCTAGCAAAACCTCCTTGGGTGGGCTTGCCATCAGTGTAAACATCATTGTAGGACCAGATTCTCTTGTTACAGTACTGCTCAACATCTGCTTCACATGGACGGCAAGTCCTGCAGCATCCAACAAGACACCCCACACCAACTATGTCTCCAACTTTAAACTTGGTAACTTCCGATCCAACCTCCTCTACCTCACCCACCACTTCATGTCTACATAAAACAAAATATCAACATTAATTCCCAGTTAAAATAACAAGAAAAGGAAAACAAATAGTAAATCAGAACCAATATGTTAAACCGTGTGTCTAAAAAAGGGCATGTCAGGTTAAAATCACTTAAGATGATGAAGTGTCAACTTTTCAATCAAACATGACCCAAACACTCTACCAAACTCTACTCTTTATGACAAGATGACCCTAAAATAGGTTAGAAGGTTAGTACCCGGGGACCATGGGATAGTTTGACATGCCAAGGTCATTCTTGGCCTGGTGGAGGTCTGTATGGCAGATTCCACAGCAAAGAACCTTGATGAAAACATCTTCAGGACCAGTATTTCTGCATCAAATCCAGAAAAGGAAGTAACTTTAGAAATGAAATGGAATCAATACCACCAGAAACATAACAAAAAAACCCAAAAAGAAGTATCAACTAAGCAAAAAACAAGATTAATTAAATTACCTGAGATTGTAAGTGAAAGGAGATAGAATCCCAGATGGGTCTCTTGCTGCCCAACCTACAGTAGTTCTTTCTGTCTCAACATTGCCCATTTTCTCCTGATACAATAATCAACTAAACAGAGAAAAAGAAGAGAAAGATGGGTGTGGAAATGGAATGGAATGGAAAGAAAAAAGTGTAGGCTACAGACTATATATTCGACCGGAGAGCCATATCAAAATCTTACTTGGCGCTACTCAAACGTTTGACCTCTCAGCAACGACAGCGATTGGTGCGGTAGGTGAAGCGTGGGGGTGGGGCGAAATCCTCTGGTTCTGTTCATATTGCAGTTCATACTTTATAGGTTAGTTCTCCCTTTGAATTTCTATAGATCATATGGTGGAGAATTGATCAGATGGTGTATAAGTTTGGTAAGGCTGGTGGGCCCTTTATGAATGGGATGGTCCCGAGTCTCCCGACTCACTTCATCACGACGTATAAGGGAAAAAACATTCGGGGACGGTACCAGCAGTCAGTCGTGCGCCAAGTGTATGTCACAATTCAAATCTTTTTAAAATTTTAATAAAATAGAAATATTTTCCTTTTATTTTCTTTTGAAGAATTGTTCCTTGTTTAGGTTTTTCTTTTTCTATCCAATAATCAATTAGTTGTTTGAGTGTAAGATTTGACTAAAAATTCATTCAGTATTTTTAGAAAATCGAATCGGAGGGTTAAATTGATGGAGATGTTATAACTTTTATATTAATCTACAATTGATGTTCTTTT
>NBIL01139093.1:0-11429 GCA_002752925.1 Viola pubescens var. scabriuscula
ATATATAATTTTAAGACGTAATACTAGTTTCAGGAGGAAGTACGAGATGACCATTACACGAAATTGATAATCTCAATACAAAAGCCAAAACAAGTGCTACTTTTTATTTTAAATACAAAAAATTGGTGCACCTCTAACATTTTCAGGGACAAAAGATGCAGGCTTTGTTTGGAAGAAAAAAACATGTTTGGATTATACGGGCAAAATATATAGTTTTGAGGAAAAAAACCAGTAATTGTAACGAGAGAAAAAATGATGTATTCCATCCTTAGCATTGGAAAAACTTTTAACTTATGCTTTCTTTAAACTACATTCTCATTCACCGTCTCCATCTTTGCTAACCAAACTCTACATGTTGAGATGCTTGACCCTATCATTCTATCTTTTAGGTTTCATTAATGAAACACGAAGGTCTACTACCTTTTCATGCATATAACTTTGTTCTTGTCTCCAACAAAGTTTCCTAATATTGTTCAAGATGAATTCAATTTTTCCTCATCTGATACTTGTTTCCATTGATGAAGAGCATAATATCATTCAGTTATGTTAGCTTAGAACGTGGGAGTGATATTTTGTTGGTCTTTTGTTGGGGTGTTCAAGAACGCTTTGGATCGAAAATCAAACCGAAACCGACCATTTAGTTTAGTTCACTCCTGTTTTTTTTTTTTTTTTCGGTCTAATTTCAGTTCTGAAAATTTTTAACTCGAAAATTTCAATCTACTAATTTATTTTTAACCCGAAAATTTTAACCCGAAAATTTATTTTTCTAATGAAGAAATAACACATAATTTAATAATATACTAATTTTAATTAAGGATAATAATAGTAATTAGGTAAATTAAATGTAGACAAATTAAAATTGCTAACCTAAAACAACACAAAAGAAAAAAAATCCATGTATTATTTTCAGACATATTAATCCTATTTTTCTAAGAAACAAACAAATATATAATTTTAAATTTTACATAATTCTAATTTAGTATAATAATGAACATATAATTTTATTTGTAGATTATAGATTATAGAGTAACTTCTCAACTCTCGATTAATTTACTTTTAGTTAATATATTATATGGAGTTAGTTCTCTTTTTTTCATATTTAATTAGTTATCATGTACTTAAATACATATTCGATTAACTTTCCATTCTATTCCAATATTTAAATATATTATTTTAAAAAATAATGATTTTTTTTAATAAAAAAAACGCGTTGTTTTGGAGAAGAAAATATGATTAAGGAAAAAATTTTAACGGTGTTAGGGCAAAATTGAAAGTATAGGGGTATGTTTAACTAACGACAATTAAATTAGAGATAGACGTAAGTAGCAGAGATAAAAATACGGGCCTATTTAGAAAAAAGTTTTGTTAAGCTTGAATTAAAAAATGAGGGAAAAAGTCATAACTTTTTTTCAAAGAAGAAATATATACTACGTACGTAGTGATGTTTACGCAGAATAAAAAATTTCAGTTCTGATATAATTAAAGAAGAAATATATACAACATACCTAGTGATGTATACGCAGAATAAAAACTACTAGAGAGAGTATTCAAATTTAGCGCCTGTTCTGCCTCTCAATGGGTACAGCAGCAATATCAATGATTCTATCATAACAGTCCTAGAAGTAAAAACTGACACATAACCCGCAAATTCACAAAACCCTTATAAGCTAAACACATAGTAAAATCGAAGCAAGCAAAAAAAGCTCCTGTTTTTGGTCTTTTCATGTCTAAAACCCTTCTTTCTCGAATCAAGCCCCTTAACCCCTCAAAGTACACTTCATTTTCTCCCATTCCCTTCACACCCCAAATAAAAAATATAGTCAGAGAGACCATCCAAATCCTCCAAACTGACCATGAATGGGAAGATTCCTTAGAAACCTACTTAATGGATGCTGGGAGTGAAGTTTCAGATATCGCACACTTTGTGTTTGATAAAATTCGTGACCCAGTTTTGGGTCTTAAATTCTTTCAATGGGCGTCTAAGCGGTCAAACTTCACTGACTCCTTGAATGGGATTTCTTGTTCTTCGTATTTGAAGCTCTTGACACGGTCTAGACTGTTTCTCGAGGCTGAAAATTTGTTGGAGACGATGAAATGTGAGAATTTGATTCCTACCCGTGAAGCATTGAGTCTTGTTGTTAGTGCATATGTGAATTCTGGGCGGGCTGATAAGGCTATTGAGTTGTTCCATTTTGTTGTCCAGGTACATAATTGTGTGCCTGATGTTATTGCTTGCAATGCATTGCTTAATTTGCTTGTGAACCAAAAAAGAGTACAGATTGCTCGTGAAGTGTATGATAAAATGGTTGAAGAAGATGGTTTTTGGGATAATTATAGTGTCTGTATAATGGTTAAGGGGTTATGTAAAGAAGGGGAGGTTAAGGATTGTAGAAAGTTGATTGAGGATAGGTGGGGGAAGGGGTGTATACCAAATATTGTGTTTTACAATACGCTTATTGATGGATATTGTAAGAAAGGTGAACTGAAAAGCGCTAGTTGGCTTTTCAGGAATTTGAAATTGAAGGGGTTTTTACCTACAGTTGAGACTTATGGGTCTATG
The DNA here is from genome assembly GCA_002752925.1 of Viola pubescens var. scabriuscula. Lineage (NCBI taxonomy): Eukaryota > Viridiplantae > Streptophyta > Magnoliopsida > Malpighiales > Violaceae > Viola > Viola pubescens. Next base: position 2,561 of record NBIL01139093.1, read on the forward strand.
ATTAACGGATATTGTAAGAAAGGTGATTTTGAGGCAGTTGATGGGCTTTTGGTGGAAATGAAGGAACGCGGTTTGAATGCTAATGTTCAAATATATAATACTATTACCGATGCCAGAATTAAGCATGGTTGCAAGGTTGACACAGTGGAAACAGTACAGCGGATAGTTGAGTGTCGCTGTGAGCCTGATGCTGCAACATATAATATATTGATTAGTGCTTGCTCAAGGGATGGGAAAATTCATGAAGCTCAGCAGCTTCTGGAAAGTGCAAAAGAGAGGGGATTGTTGTTGAATAAATTTAGTTACACTCCTCTCATACATGGCTACTGCAAACAAGGGAACTATGCTAGGGCGCTAGATTTGTTACTTGAGATGACTGATAGAGGACATCAACCTGACTTGGTTGCTTATGGAGCTCTTGCCCATGGACTAGTTGCTGCAGGGGAGATTGATGTTGCCTTAACAATTCGCGATAGAATGACGGAGAGGGGAGTATTGCCTGATGCAAGAGTTTACAATGTATTGATGAGTGGACTTTGCAAGAAGGGGAGGCTAGCTGCCGCGAAGCTTTTATTGGTGGAGATGCTTGACCAAAATGTAGCCCCTGATGCATTTGTGAATGTCACTTTAGTCGATGGATTTATAAGGCATGGTAATCTTGATGAGGCCAAAAAACTCTTTCAGCTTACTATTTCTAAGGGCTTGGATCCTGGTGTTGTGGGATTCAACACCATGATTAAAGGTTATTGCAAATTTGGATTTATGAATGATGCTCTATCGTGCATGAAAAAAATGAAAGAGGGCAATCATTCTCCAGATGAATTCACTTATTCTACAATCATAGATGGTTATGTGAAACAGCGTGACATGCTTTGCGCATTGATGATGTTTGGAAAGATGGTAAAACAGAAAGGCAAACCAAATGTAGTAATCTATACCTCTCTAATCAGTGGATTTTGTCTCAGTGCAGATTCCGGAAGGGCTGAAATGTCTTTTCAAGTGATGCAGTCTTGTGGATTGGAGCCTAATGTAGTGACATACTCTATACTTATTGGATGCTTTTGTAAAGAAGGTAAACTGAAGAAGGCCTGCTTATTTTTTGAGTTAATGCTTTTTAAGAGGTGCATTCCTAATGATGTTACCTTCAACTATCTTATAAATGGGCTAACAAATAATGCGGCCATCGGAGTTTCTAACGATGCAAGCGAGTATACTAAGAGTAAGAATTCCATATTGCTGGAATCTTTCAAGTGGATGATTTTAGATGGTTGGGATCAGAGGGCTGCTGCTTATAATTCTGTCCTCATTGGTCTTTGCCAGTACAAGATGGTCACCACTGCTTTGCAGTTACGTGCCAAGATGACGAGCAAAGGATTCCTTCCAGATCCTGTTTCTTTTGCTTCCCTCCTACAAGGCCTCTGTTTAGAGGGAAGATTACAGGAGTGGAGGAATCATGTTTCCTGTGAATTCAATGAGCGGGAACTCCAGATCACCTTCAAATACTTACAGATGTTCAATCAGTTCCTTCCTCAAGAACTAGCTTATGAGACAGCACAAATCTGGCATACATTTTTTCGAGGTGTTAGGTTCGGTACTCAACATGTCAATAATCTCAAAGATCTACACAGGGGCCCTGATGAAAATTTAGAAGCCCAAGTTTGTTTGGGCATAGAATAAGTTTATAGTTAAATGATGTGAGAGTATTCAGTAGAATGCAAATTGGTTCATCAGCGAGGCGGTCTACTGAAAAATCCATCGTTTTTCCCGCCTGGTATCTGCTTTGATGTCAAGGAGAATGGTTTTAGTTGCCAGAATAAACTGTGGTAAGTTCTACAAAAGTTTTTGATTTTTATGACTGATCGTGTCCGAATTTTTGTTGGCTAGCTAATCAACTTGATGTTTCTTCATACGCAGTTAATACCGTCCTGCCTCAAGTACATGTACATTTGCTGTAACTTGTTGTAAGCAAAGAATTAATGTGTAGACAAGGAAGATGCAGATGCAACAGATGACTTTGCAGTTGCAGGTACGCTGCTGCATAGTTTCGCGTCCTGTCTTATGTCTTGATGTTATTTCAGTTGTACATACCAGTTTTGTTAGATCATGCTGTACTATACAAAGAGAGGAAGTTTTTACAGAATAGAGTAGTATGTCGAACATCTGTCTCATGACTTGATGTTATTTCAGTTGTACATACCAGCTTCTGTCAAATTTTTTTAACTCTTTTGACACATGAAATGCTACTTGTATTTAGAAGTCATCCAAGAGGAACACAACTTCACCGTAATAGTTTTAAACCTTTTGAATAACAGATGAGTTCTGGGACGGTTTGAGCTTATTGGTGTCTTTTTACTATAAAATGTAATAGGTTACATGAAACCATCTCACTTGCTTCAATTTTATGCCTCGATCTGTATTTGATGGAAATTTTGGTTAGTAACATTATAAATTTCTTCACCATTCCTTACTGGCACATTTTGGTAGCTCATGTACAGTGATACTACAGGCACTAAACATTTGACAGATTCCCACTTTTCTTGCTCAAAATTCTTTTAAGCATCAGTGTTTTAGTCCTATGTGACTCTTGTCCTTAATAACCAACCTTAGAACCAAAACAAGATTCCCAGAGGACCCTACTAAGTACCCTCGCAATTTTTCTGCAAATCTCTAGAGGATGGGATTTGAAAGAAACCAAATATGTGGAAACATTCTCAAGGTGTTTGGTAATGTCTAGAAATTTACTCACTTCACTAGGGTCGAATTCATGATCTACCTTATAAAGAGAGTGTACGCTTACGAGCTGAGCTACTACCATCTAAAATGTCTTTTTCAAGATTCTAAAGTCTCAGGTGGACCATTTGGAAAGAAGTTGTCTGGTTGATCGGTGGTTACTTCAATATTGCTTATTGGATGGTTCAAGACTTTGCTTTTTAGGTGGAAACTTTCAGCTTGTAATTGCAGCAAGTGTCGTAGTTGACGCTGCATGACTTTGTACAATTAGTTTTGGGACAAAAATTTCAAAAGGTGAGACTTTAATTCCAGTCCTAATTTGAAGGTTCATATCAATTTGAAGGTCCAGATCAAGTTATGGAGAAAAAAAATCAAGAGTCCAAAAACCACTCGAGAGCATGATTTTTCAGTCAAAATATGAGAATTTAATTTGTACCACTACTCTACAATTACTTTTTTGTTCATTAATAATCATAATTTATATTCTTTGTTTTTTGAAATATTAAAATTTTAAGGCTTTTAAAAAGTTCATTTGATGTTACTTCTTTCATAATGTTGTGCGAGTTTGATACTAGGTTATTACACTAGATGACTTTTACCGGTCCTAATTTGAAGGCGCAGCTCAATTTCGTGATGGACTTAATTAGAGTACCATTATTCCAATCCCCTATATATGAATGCATGTTAAGTGCTAAGTAGTAGTAATAGATGGAATATAGTGCTTTCTTTGTGTTCTTTATGAAAGACTTTCATAATTTTCCATAATTAAGATTATATATCTCGAACTGGTTAGCCATCATGATGTGCAGCAGCTCACACACATTGTTGTTGCTACTGATCATCTCCCTGCAGATTTTAGTGCACGTGATCTCTTTCTCACTCGATCCATCCAGGAAACAACGAGACCGATGTGGAATCTCTGTTTGCCGTTAAGGCTTGAATCACTGATCCCCTTGGTGTAATCAACTCTTGGCATCAATCCTTACACTTCTGCCGATGGTCAGGTGTTACTTGCGGTCGCCGCCATCAAAGAGTGGTGAAACTTGACCTAAGGTCTTCCCAACTTCAGGGCAGCTTATCACCCATGTGGGCAACCTCAGTTTCCTCAGGATACCAAACCTGCAAAACAATAGCTTCAGCCATGACATACCACAACAACTGGGCCAATTGTTCCGGCTGCAGTATTTGTCCCTCGGCAACAACAAGTTCTCTGGTGAAATCCCGATCAACATTTCTCGTTGCACGAATCTCCTCTCGCTTAAAATAGCGAAAAACAATTTAACAGGACAACTTCCGAAGCAACACGGAACGTTACCAAAGCTAGAGGTGCTTGTTTTCGAGCAAAACTATCTTGTTGGAGAAATCCCTCCTTCTTTTGGAAACTTGTCATTCCTTTCAGAAATATATGTATTTCCACCAGTTTCCAATAAAAAAAAGAGACATAAAATTACCTTTCATTTTATTAGTAAAATATTAAATTTACACAAATTATTAACACAACAAAAAAAAATATCTGCACAAAATATGAACTATACTGAATTAAACAGGCAAAAAACTAATCATTATATTTGAGAGAAATATAATTCATTGAGTAGTAGCAGCAAAATGTGTCAATAATACTAACCTACATCAATTTCCTTCAACAAAATTCTTCTAAAAGTTATCTTTTCCTTGACAAAAATACCACTTAATGCACCTCATATAAGCCTTCACTGCCAACCATAACCCAAGAATTGTTGCTGGAAACTTCTCTGTCACCATTATTCTCATCATCACCAACAACAATCCTATCAATATTCCCATCACCCAACTCAAAAGTTTCCACATCCATGTTTCCATTTCCAGCAAAGTAAATTGAATTCTTCTTCAGATAAGGGAACTCATCCTTAGAACACACAACGGAAAAAGAATCGTTTCGCCCCAAAAACAGAGCACAGTCACCTAAATCTTCCACAGGATCCCATTCCTCTCTCTCAAAATCCATCCTGTAAACATCAAAATGGATAGTCTTGTTGGTATAGAAACAAGCAGATGGGTCCTCACCTGCCGGAAGAAGCGTCCCGTCTTCAGCGACTTGAGGCGCGACGAATCTCGAAACCAACAAAAGATTGCCCATTGACTCCACCAAGTAGCTTTGTGCTTCGACAGAGAATCGCGTCTTCCACTCTCTCAAGGCGGAAACTTTCTCATCCGAGAGGTTGAAAGTGGTGAAAATCTTGTTGGGTATCTTTTCTTTTGCGCAGGAGTAGTCGCAATACCAAGCATCCAAGTATCCATGCCCATCGCTGTAATCTGCGTCGCTCCATGAATACATCGCTTGGTGTTCCGCGAAATGAGCCAGAGACAAGTAAGGCGAAGGAAACGACTTGTAAGGGTGGTTTCCCCCAAAAGCAATCCGGCCAACATCATCAAGCAATGCCATTGTCACATGTGGTGGAAGAGAGAGCGCGAAATTGATGGGTGAAGAGGAAGGAAAACCGGATCGAGGAGTCAATGGCTTCAGAGCTGAAGACAGAGCTAACTTCGAAATGGCATTGCTTAAACCCAAAACCTTGAAGATCCTGCAAGAATAATTGGGCAAGGAAGGATTGGTGAGATAAACAGATCTTGGGTTGTTGGCATCTGGCTCGTCAGGTGGAGAAGAGAAGGCAAGCCAGCCATGAGAAGAGCCAACAAAAGCAGAGTTCTTTGGAAACAGAGCAGCAGCAGCAGCATTTTCTCCAGTTAAAGGTGGAATCTTTTGTTTCTTCTGCACAATCTTGTCATCTCGTAAGCTGTAGAAAGTGTACAGGATTCGATTGGTGTTGCTGCAATCTTGGTTCTTGCGCAAGAACAGGCAGGGAATGTAGGGTGATATGCATTCAAGATTAGTAATGGGAGTGGAAGGTTTTTGGGATGGTACAGAAGTTTTTGGATGGAGCAAACTATGAAAACGACGGTAAAATGGCATGAGGTGAGGACGACTAGCCATTGCTAGGGTTTGTTTAATGACTGGAGGATTTTTTTTTATTAGGGTTTAGGGTTTTTGTTTAGCTAGGAAATTAAAATAAAAAGAATTATAAGGAAACTCATTAGTCATTACTATTACTACTACCCCTCCTCGCCTCACTTGTAAGGCAAGTTTTCTGAATGTGGGTTGAATCGTTATTACCATCAAACTTCTTTATATATTCTTTTTTCTTCTTCTTTAATAATCAACATCCTATGCCTTATTTTCACACATTTTAATATATGGATATTTTAATTAATCGAACTATTCCACTAGTCCTAATCCTGTTTCATTTTTTTTTGTTGGTAATGCAATATTTTATTTATTTGTTATTGTTATTGGTATTCTCTTATATTTCCATCCTTTTGCTACTTCACAAGCATGTATGCTATGTTTTCGTTATTCCCAGCAGAAAAAAATAAAAATTTATTAGTATATTTAATTTAGCGATCAGCATTCCAAAAACAAACAAGATGCTTTGCCATATCAGATATTTGCAGAAGTTCTCAGCCACATATTAGGCTGTCGAACATTGTCTATGGTAACAATTTGGTGCTTCCTAAAGAATACATATACATCAAAGACTAATCTTGTTTGCACTACCTCTTGCTATCGGGATTCCTAAGGAGTTATAGATCATCGAAGATGGGGAGATACTCTAAATCATCGAAAAGAAGAGGCATGGGATTCTCTGCACATAATGAGCAAAAGATTGACAGATGATTCTACTATTTTTCAATGTGTACATTATACCTGATTCTCACAGAGGTCATTCTAGCCATCTTCCTTTCGGTGCGCGCAAATCTGAACAGGATCCCTGTATCCTCGACGAGGAATGGAGAATTTTTTTCAATGTAGTCAAATCTGCATATGCTTGCCTGCATATTTCCCCTAAAATGAACATTCAAATGCAATCTGAGGTGGTAGCTCTACCACAACTTAAGAACCCATTACTCTCTTAAACAAAGTAATAATCACCTGCTCAGTTGTTAAATGGTTTGGCTAGGTGACAGGAGTTGTAGAAGTTTGAGGATAAAAATGAAATAAAGGGGCACTCTCCCCTAGTAGCGAGGGGAAGAGATAAAGCGTGAAAGGTGGACTCGCAACATGTTCATGAGTACTGTGGTTGAGTTGATTTCTAATCTCTGCTACGATCTCTTTAATGAATTCGCCCTCAGACCTGCAGATGTTGATTTCTAATCTCTGCTACGATCTCTTTAATGAATTCACCCTCAGACCTGCAGATGTTGATTTCTAATCTCTGCTACGATCTCTTTAACGAATTCGCCCTCAGACCTGCAGATCAACAGCAAAAACAAAACATTTTTTTCATCAATCTCAACATTCTCTTCAATTCTGGTGTTGTTCTGTTAATAATGATAGTATTAATAGTAGCAGTTAGTATATTAGTAGTTAATATGACTTGTCAAATCTCTTCTAATCATTCTTTTCAAGAACTCTAATTTTCTAATCATCAAATGATAAAATGTAGAGACTAATATAGCCAATATCTTCTTCTCTTGTGCCTTTCCTCGTTCGATGGTTCGATATTCTGGTATCCTAGGCATAGATGAACCACACAAACACATCCCGAACTTGGTGGTTATTGCAATGAAGATACTGTTAGGGAGGTCCTGTTTAAATATAGCTCAACACAAGTATGATAAAGAGCGTAACACCCCAAAACTTGCAGGTAATCTGGTGTTAGAGCCTTAATGATCATAATCTGTGTGTATACACTTATGACTAAATGTCATCAAAAGTGTATTAATTGCTATGATGGCAACCATTATAAGTGATTGGCCATGAATGATAAAGAAACTAACATGGAAAAGATAAAAAAAAGGACCAAATAATAGAAAAAATGTTCAAGATTAGCAGGTGATGGAAACAATTCTATAACTATACCAGAGCTCTTTACCTATCATTCATAAACATTCCTTCTAGCTCAGCTGCTTCTCCAAGAGCAGCCCTCCATTGCTCAACTTTCTCCATCTCATACCTTTTCTCATGTTTAGCAAACAAATCCCCGCATCTCCCTGTCTGCTCTGCAACTTCATATCGACCCACATCAAAAGATAGGCACCACAACATGCCCATCATTTCTACTACTTTCCATGATCATCACCAGCTCCTCCAAGCACCATCTTGAAGAAGCATAGTCTTCAGAGAACACAATTACCGATGATTTTGATTCTTGAATTGCTTTCTTGATCTCCACCTCGAAGTTCTGCCCTCTCCGAATCCCCTAATTGTCTCTGAAAACGCGAAATCCCACTCCGGTCAACCCTATGTAGAGATGATCAGTAAACCCTGCACGGGTGTCCTTACCTCTAAAGCTCAAGAACACGCCATTGCTTAGTGCAGAGGAAAAGAACAAGAAACTGAACAAGAAACTGATGAATTGATGATGATAGAAAGTCATAGATGTGGTCCAAATTGTTTGAATCCTAGGGACGATTCAGCGGGGTTTTGTTTATTTCTTGGTTTTCTGGTGCATATCGGCTGGGTTCGATGGAAGGAGGAGATAAGATCAGATCTGTGTTGCAGAAGGAAGGAAGTGGAAGCCAAAAAGTAAAAAGCAAAGAGTGTGGAAAATGCTAAGAATGTCCAATTTTGGCGCCACCTAAAACGACTCAATGGACCTCATAACCAACTAAATGCATTCAACACATAATTTGGACAATGACGAATTTCCAAGTTAAACATCTACGAATCAATTCAACACAAAATTTAGAGATTGAAGTGATTAAAATTTAAAATTGAATTAATTTGGTAGGGATCAGATGATTGATTACCTTCGTAAAACCATGCCGTGAAGATAACTAACTTCAACTAGAGCTTCCTACCACCCACCCACTCTCTCCATCTCCGCCGCATACCTCTTCTCGTGCTCAGCAATTGCTCCGCCGTACCGTCCTTTCAGCCACCTCAATTCAGATGGGTCGGCGTGGTAAAAACTGAGCAGCACGACTAACCCACTTTTATTTCTAGCTTCCATCATCGTCACAAGCTCGTCAAGACACCGGCTTGATGAAGCAAAATCCTTGGAGAATCCAACTACAGATGCCCTTGATTTCTCGATTTTTTTCTTGATCGTTTCCAGGTGGAGATCTCCATTGTTACTACTGCCAATTGAGGTGCGAAACC
>NBIL01139098.1:0-14816 GCA_002752925.1 Viola pubescens var. scabriuscula
GCCATACTATCAAATCTTTGTTTACATTGATCATCATTTTTTTCACTTTGTTAGGTATAATTATACAATCCGGTGAAGCTAGGGTCGCAAGCCTAGAAAGAGGCTTCGTGCCATCATCTGGTGCTTCTTCCTGCACTCATATCCCTTCTGAAGGCAATGATTGCTCATTGCACTAATGAGAAACACTCATCGACCGGCCGCCACACTTTCAAACAGTGAATTTGTACCGTCGCAATTTCAGCCCAATTCATTATTTTCTTACCAGATTCTTGCAATGTATTCTTTTATTTTTTTCAAGAAACATATAATTTTATTTCTTATTTTTTACTGAAGGATGGTCATGATTGAATATGAGCGCGCTAACCACATCTACAAATTGATTTTTTTTCAACGGTAATTTAAACCCGTAGTCCTAATCTCTGACCACCAAACCAACCATAAGAAGTCGTAGATGTAGTCTCTAATTAGAATGCTAAACGTGAGACGAGGAAAACAAGTCAGCCCGTAATGTTTGTTATTGGGCTTTGACTGCAACTGGTCTAAGTCTAACGCGCAACCCATTAGCTCTTCTTCTGCTTCTTCTTCTTTTCACTTGGAGTAAAGTCTTCAATCATCTAAAAAACTTACAAACATATAAACCGTAATTTCAATAAAAGTCGGGTTTTATTAGGTATGATTAGAAATTAGAACTCTTAATCATTGGTAGGATGGTAGCTCATCTTTAACAAACTATACAAAGTTTTTATTTTTACAGGTATTTAAATCACCATTGCTTGGCCCGTTAATCTCAAAAGGTATAATATATATAGTTATTCGTGGTTTACATTTTTTTAAGTTACATGCGAAATTGAACGAGCATGCGATTTATTGGTTATTTTATTAGTGGTAAAAATATCAGTAAAATTTTAGATTCAAGCTCGAATCTTACCGGTATCTATAAAATATATATATAGAGCTAAAAAAGAATATGAAAATAAAGTTGCAATACAATCAAATAATTTTTTCCTTGTTAACATTTCATTTAGTATATACAATGGGTGTCATCAGCATTGACAAAAGCAAGCGCTATCTGGTTTGTAATTAAATCGCAAATTACGCGTAGCTAAGCTAGCTTGTGTTTATTGTATTCGACGGTCCAACAAACTATACCCCCAAGAAATTTCCTTGCACACAATCAAACCCCACCAAATCAAACCTCGCAATATTAAAAAGAGATCATTACAACATTTGACACAAACTCCACTAGTCCTACTCATAAAATATCCTTAAATCCCATAACATGTACTTCTATTTTTATTTTATATTTATTAAATCCCAACGTAGGTCAAAACCAAGAAACTTGGGACTCAAGCCCTCCAAAAAAACTCTCTTGTTTAAATTAATCTTTGACCTATTCAATTTTTTTATGGATTTTTTTTTATTTGAAATCAAGATCCTAGTAGACTCGTGGAAGCGGTCAAAATCCTTCGCCCTTGTACGTACGTAAGACATGAAATTCCATAATCTTGCACCTATAAAACCTGCTCTCTTGTATGAAAAGTTTCATAGTTTTAATTTCTTGATTGTCATTAAAAAAAAATCATAATCAGAACCATGAGTCGTCGTCCGATGAAGATCAGCATAATTCTGTTAGTAGCCCTTTTGGTGCTATGTCTCCTTGTCCAACCACACATAGCAGAAGCAAGTAGAATTTCTTTACAAGTGAACAAAGAGCTACTGTTGCTGTCTCTAAGAGGTCCTGTCCCTCCTTCTGGTGCCTCAGGTTGCACCAACATCCCCGGCGGCGACGGACCTCCATGCCCGTAATATTACTCAACTAGATGAAATATATACGCCGGGAATGTGTTTGCCCGCGCAGGTGCTTCACGGTTCGATTTAAGATTGAAGCAATTGTACATTGATTAGTTTATTTGTTTATATATATATATATATATATATATATTAATAACCTTGAAGGTGGTCACGTTGATCAAATTAATTCAAGGAGAGGACTAGCTAATATTACAACATTCATTCAATTTAATTTATTGGGTTTTTGTTAATTTCATTTTTGTAATTTGTAATATATATAATATTTCATTGGTTGTTGTAAAATTACAATACTATAAATGTTAATTCAAACTGAAAATTTCCCCGGTTCTACACAAAAGGAAAAGGTTCCATTGCCAATATTCAAATGGATTTATCAAAATAATTCAGGGTATAACAATAAATGTCTACTTTTAATTATTTTTTGAAAGAGGATTGTGATTGATAGATTGGGAGACGGCTTCCATTTTTCAAATCTACTAAAAAATTGAAGAAAACTCTCTCAGAGATGCAAGACCTTAATTCGTCAATATTCAACAAAATCCCCCGCCAAAATAAAATAGTTCGAAATAGGAGATTAAAAGAAACGAGAGAAGGAGATGATGGCTTTCAACACTGCCTACTCCCTTCAATTTTTAAGCTGTTGTGCTTTGACTTGAACCAATTCAAGTCAAAAATTCAAAATTCCTGGTCTAGAGTTTGTACATCTCAAGCAACAAACTATATTTGCATTAATTATTTGTTAGAAACTCCAATACGAACAAATTCGATCGATCCTTACGTACAAAAAAATTACTTGTTACGATCACTTTATTTCTCAATAGATCTACCGAATACAAACAAAATTAGTCATAACACAATGAACTTCGTGATAACTTTGGTTTCAATCCAAATAAGGGATAACAACCCAACAACCCAGCCATGATTGGTAGACTTTCATGAGATCAAATGCGCTTTAACCAAAACCCAGAAAAATATATTGAAAAAAACCCTTGTTATATATCATCAAACTAAAAAGCTGAAAGTAAAGAAGGGAAAAATCACTCTTTACAATAAAATGTTTCCTTATGAAAAAACATTACAACCTCACTCCAAATTCTAATACCCAACAATTTCCTCAAATACATTATTACAACGGATAATCACCTACTGTAGGCATTTTTTCCGTTCCAAGAGCTTCAATGCCCATTTGAAGGCCGATATACTGTATAACCATTGACGCCGCATGGCAAATTAGAGTATTCCGGATTGAAATACGGTGACCCGTCACCCTCAGCATTGCTCAGACCTGCCACAGAAAGATCAGAACCACCAATCTGCCACTGGTTTGGAACCATCCCGTCATTGTGACCATTTGCATAAGTTAGTTGGCTAGCCTGTGGAACAAATTCCCTGATTCCATCAAAGTGTGCACCGGAAGTGCTATAAGCCCGCTGAAAACCACCATCATGGTAACTTCTCATCCGCTCAAACCTACAGGAGCTACTACCGTTTGAGGAGCCAGAATCACATGATACACCCACATCACAGGGAAAAGTGTACTGTCTATCTAAGTGTGGGCCGTTGTTAAGTGGCTGAAACACCCTATTCACACCAGCTGCATTTCCAATAACATGTTCATCATCGAGCAGGTCGTTGATGATATCCAGATGCGGGTACTCATCTCTTACAACACCTTGAGTTTGGCGACTGGCTGTACGTGCTGAAAAATCAGTGAAGTGTTGTTCTTGAGATCCACTAGGCACAGGCTGGTACAGTTCAAGGTTCTGGATGCTGCTCGTAAGTAGAGAAGGATCACTATGCACAGTTCTACTGGCACCCCTGTGAGAACTATCCATCCACTGGGATCCATTCTGCAAGACATCCCCAGTTACCATGCCAAATGGGAAACCTGTTTGGACAGAGTTTTGTTCCATCCTATCAGAGCTTGGGGGTAAGAACATCGGAGATGATACCAATGTAGCTGGCTGCAAGTGCGCTGGCAAAAGGTTTCCTCCAGAACTTGGAGGAATATTGGCATGAGCAAAACCAGACGAACTTGAACCAACAGAGTTACCTATTATGGCATTTCTGTAGGACTGAGGAACATAACTATGAGTAGCAGAAGGGTCAGGACCCAGCCGACCAGTTGCACTAACTGATCGAGCAAGTAGCGGGGTTGAATGAACCACGGTAACTACGGGAGCAGTTGGTCTGGGAGCAGGCATTAGTGGAGCACTTGAGGGCCTTGACATAACAGGCACTTGCTGTGGCTGTGTCTGTGGCTGTGGCTGTGGCTGTGTCTGTGGCTGTGTCTGTGGCTGTGGCTGTGTCTGTGGCTGTGGCTGTGGCTGTTGCTGTTGCTGTTGCTGTTGCTGTGGCACTGGTCTGTCACTGACCTTTGGAGTTGAAGTACTCTGGATCTCAGATTTGGGCATGCCTGTCTTCTGGGGGGAGGCAATTGAAGTTACAGTTTTATCAACCTGCTGCGGGCTATTTGAGGACACCTTCCTAACTTGAACCACATCCACACTAGCGACATTCTTGATTTCTGACTTCATCTGCACAGTGGGAGGAAGATCCTTCGGACCTCTAGGTGGGCTACTAGAGGAGGGTGGTGTAGCTGTTGTCTTCTCTTTAGTGTGTCTTTCCCCATAAGCCAGGTCTTTGCCACTCAGTTTCTTTTGTGAGTTAACAACTTCCTCCTCCTACATCAGTGAAAAAAAAGTATGCTCATCAGGACAGGCAAACAACAAATTCTTCATTAAAATGAAGCTCCACTGTGTAGTAGAAAAGCCAAAAGATGCATAGATAGATTAAGTGGCACCATCTGAGGACACATACTTCATACAGCAACTAAAGTTCTTGTGACCAAAAAGAGGACCAGGAAATGTAAGAACCATGACATACACCAGAGCGGATGAACAATTTTAAAAAAAATGTATTGATAGGAATCTATACAATGGGAACAATTTTGTTTACCCCAAGAACAGACCTAGCCATCACCAACTAAACTGGTAGGTAGAAGAAGAAGGAATGCTAAGGAAAAAGAAAGAGCAGTCCCCAAAATGGGTTTGGACACACAAAAGTTCATAGATTGTTTGATGCCCTAACAATCTGAAAGTGTTACTTGAGATTGAACCAATGAGATAATGGCAACTCACCTTTTCCTTCTTCACTACATGCTGCTCAAGCCGTGTTATCCGATCCTGCAAATCATGAACAGCAGCTGCAACCTCACTTTCATGAGTCTTGCCACTCTCACTAGCATCATTTTGAGTACCAGCATCCCTTGTCGGCTCAGAAGGGTTATTATCTGTTTCAGTTGTCCAACTGGTATCACATGCCACCTTACTTCGTTGGTTCTTCCCCCTAAATGTATCAAAAGAAGGATAAAGGATATGCAGCCAAGTCCAGCAGGAGAAAAAGATGTGCAGGCAATACATTCACCAATTTACCTGCCAGGAGATTTTTCAGATTGGTGGTCCGAATAGGAACTCCCTTTATAGGGACCATTCATAACTACAGATGGAACAGAGTCTGTTGAGCATGTTGATGAACTATCATCCATTGCAGATGTGCTCCTTTTATCAGCTGTTCCGTTTGGTACAGATGACAATCCACTAACTCCACTGCTACAGGCTTCTGTAGGAGGATGAGCTTCTGAGGTATCAGTATCCCAATTTACAGGACTAACATCTCTGTCTTCTGAATCAGGTTGGATTACTTCAGAAGCACCATCCACTGAATCAGACATGTCAGATGCTTCTTCCATAATATCAGGCTTTTCCACCTCTGGATGCACGTCGCCCATTATGGAGTCTGTTTTCTCACTACCAGAGTCAGGCTCCCCATGCTTGTCTGCAGCAACCAGGACAGCCCTTTCTTCCTTTCCTTTATCTTTACCTTTGCGGTTATTCCGTTTTTGTTTAGCCTGTATCACAAGAACCAATTGTATTAAAACCAAAATCGTGATTATGAAGTTTGAAACTTTGCTAGCAACAAAAAGACATTTCATCACACTTGTAATACATTTTTAGAAAGTTAATATATTGTGATTAAAGCCCAGTGAAAATGTAAAGAATTCTGCACTTAAATCAACAGTTAATGGTAATACAAAGTTTCAGAAAAGATGTACATTGGTAAGAAATTCTCCTTTTTATTTGTTTTTTAAATACTAGCAGGCTGAACTCAGAAAGCCCAACACACTATACAAGATCAATACAGAGTGGAATATATAGAGAGACACCCCAACCTGTTTCTTCTTTGATTTCTTTTCCTTTTCAGATGCTCCACGTTTACCCTTCTGTTCACTTTCAGCCAGCCATGCTGCCTCTTCACGGATTAGCTCCTCTTGCCTCTTCAAAGCTACAGCTTCCTGGTGTGCAACTTCAATTTTGTTGCTACATATAAGGGAAGACCAAATAAGGGAAATTATTGAATAAAGATAACCCACTGTCACACGGGAAATAAAAAATGACAATTCCTACATTATATAAGAACTCATGTTACGAGTAGATTCTAAACAAATAGAATAGAAGTAGGTGAAAGAGTTGCAACTTTGTTCTGCACCTTTTTCAAAGATATAAGTTCCAGGTCTCATTTAACACATTCCAGACCCATATCCTTAAGGCATGAAGAAAGATGGACAGGCAAAAACCCAAGTCCATCAAACATAGATCTACACTGATAACCTTCATAGAAGTGGGGATTCAAAACTACTGAGTAACTTAATTTCAGTTTACCAACATAGTTCATCAGAGGGCAGTGGCTATTTCAGTAAATAACTTACTAAAACAAACAATCAAGAGAAAGACAGATAGATAGCATTCTAATGAGCATTGCAAGGATTCATTGGAAAAGAAGCCTGTTAAAAAGTTCATATAATAATGCCAATTTTCATTCCCGTTTACAAGATAGCAAACAAAAACAATTGGATCATGCATAAACCCATGAAAAGTATAAAAATTTACCTAATAATGACAATGCTTCCACAGATTGATGCTGACAATATAAATAAAAGATGCCAAGCCATTGACTAAACTAAAATATTTCACATCAGAAAAATGTGGCTATATACACAGACCATTCCAATGGAATTCTATAAGTTCCAAATATCAGAGAAGCCACTGCACAACTAATGGCCAATTTTCTTGTGCAGTATCATTACCATGTCAGAAAAGACAAAAAGCCAGGGAAAAAGGTTTAATTGAGACAGATGGGAAAATGTTTAGCAAAGTTTTATACCTAGTGTGCTGTAACAAGAAAGCAAACGGTTAATTATGAACATAAAGGAATCTGTAACAGTCCAAAAGAAAGGCTGGAAAAGTAGCCAAATGGTCCAACATTAAGCAAAATCATCAAAAAAAAACACACCGAATAATCTAAATCTGGAGTAATAGTATAATCGACATAAAAGAAAAACAAATGCTTTAGAAGAGGATAGACATATTACTTGAAAATATGGGCGAGGACAAATATTTCCACAGTCCTACGGCCTAACTCAGTGAGCCGCCTTTCATCACGCTCAATCAAATCTTTGTTAAAATCCTCTCCAGAATTCCCATCCTGCGTAAGGCGCATAGACATTTAGGGATTTCGGGTGCTTATAAAGTCAAACCCGGGATATGTGCACACTACAACTACAATTTGGATATATATGAGGACAACCAGAAATCCAACAGATACTAACCCACAAGAGAACAAGCATTTTTGTGGTGTTTAAATCATAGCCCTAGTATAGATTAAAAAACTCGAAGTTCAGCACTAAGGTATCAATATTGCTACTCTAAGCATATTTAGTTTGTTCTAGTGACAAAATCAAATGCTATTCCAGTTCATCCATCCCTATAATGAATTGCCACCCTCAGATAAGGAAGAAAGATTTGCTTCAGCTGTGAATTAGAAAGATTCCAAGAACAAGTATTGGAATGAAACCATTGTGCCCACCTCAATACCATGGCCACCGCCACCGCCAAGGAAGCCCCTACGACAGGTAAGCAGAACAAAATACATAGCCAGTATCACATGCCATATTTTAACATAGTAAGTGCCACCACTTATAATAATGAGAGAAATTAAATTCTTGATGTCATAAGAGTATAAAAGCAAGGAACTCACGTGTAAAGTGAGCATATCAATTGGAAGATATCTGGAAAACATACAGTTAATAAAAAACCAACTTTTAAAATGATTTCTGAGTGTGACGTAACAATCATCTCTATGCATTAGACAACTTAAACCTGCACAATCACTTCTGTAATGACCGCCTATCTGCACAAATGAAATAGTATAATCTATCATAAACAGCCTGCTTAGCAATCAACCCACCTTTGTACGATTTTGAGGACCCTTCTCATCTTTTGGAGGCAATGGTTCCATGGCAGCCCGCTCAAGAAGTAGCAACACATCATCTACCAACACAAACATATCTTTCTCCATGCGCACAATAGGAGCAGGCATTTCTTCAGCATCCAAAACTTTTGCCCTACCTTTCTTGCTTTTAGTTTGGTTTTGGCCTTGAAGTGCCTTCAACCCACTATATAAGGAATCCATGACCAATGTAGATGTGACTTCCTTCTCTATAAAGAAATGCTTTACAACTACTTTCAGAATTACATCTGCTTTTTCCCTAGACATGCGGCGTCGAGCATTTTGATCCATTCCCAACCAGAAAGCACAAAAACTGCAAATATTATAATGTCAACAAATTAGAAACTGTACATTCCTGACCTAATAAAAAAGGCAATGATGGACAGAAAAATAAAATGGATGGCAGAAATGGTAAATCAACTATGAAGGCATAATCTAAGCCATCAAAACATTTGAAAATTTAAAAGACACATTGTACCTCGACCACCTATTTTTGTCTTCTATTAACCTCCCGAGTTTTCCTCGTCTCTCCTCCACAAAGCGCCGACAAATCTGCTCTACATTGGTCAAATATACTCTAACAAGCTCTCTTCTATAATGACAATCAAGGCAACGAAAGGGCCGCTCTGCTTTTTCCCTATAGAACATAAGAATTAGAATAGTTAAACATATCTGCCCGCTCGACTGCAAGTGAAGGACATGCATATTATACACATTCCAGCACAACTACTACCTAGAAACATCGATTTGTCATTCTAAAGGCACACATGCATGAATCAACAAATTATCAGAGACCTGATGACTTGCACTTGAGCCTTTATGATGAGGGTATCAGCAGCATCTAAAAATCCATCCGACACTTTTGACAGCTCCATAAATTTTTTCCATCCCCAATCATGCTCTTTCTTCCAGAATCGATGCAATGTATCTGTGAAATTCTCATTTCGTCAACAAGATATCAGCAACCATCACATAACTAATCTAATATTTAGTTAGAAAACAGACCTGAATATTTTGACTTTTTGGGATCTTTATTCACCACAGCAATTGTAAACTGAGCGAAATGACTCCACCCTAGTTCACAGATGAAAAGCATGAAAATGCAAACTATAAAGAATGAGCTGTTAAGAAAGTTCAAACTCAAAAAGCTCAAATACCTGGGAGAAGTTTGTCATGGTTGGCAACACAGAGAAACAAAGAAAGATGATTGCAAACATCACAACCTTGGGGATATATTAATATATACCTGTCATCAAAGGAAATGGTTTCAGATCAAAACAAAATGCCGAATCTCGTTAAAGTGATTGATGCATATTGGATGAATGCAGAATGTGCCAAAATCTTGTTAGTTCCAGAATAAGCTATCAAAAAATGCTCCTACGCTGAGAAGATAAGCAACTTTGATAAGGATTTACTAAGCGGGTGCACGGTATTCTCATACAAGAAGCCTCATACCATTTATAGCCGCCAACCTCAAAGGCGTTACTACGAAGCTCTCGTTTGTTAGTTTGTGAAAATTTCTCTATCCTCCATGTATATTTTCCATATAACTCCGAAGGTTTTGGCCCTATTGAATGGGGAAAAAACAATTAGCACTTCAGAGTGTTACAGTTTAAAAAATCTAGAAAATTTAAACGAGACAGGAAAAAGAAAACATAAAGTCTGCAACAAACCCCAAACTAATGGGCATGAGGCATCTTAATTTCCTAGCATTTACTTCTAGGCTAAGACATACCCACAAACACATAAGCTAGAGAAAATCAGAAGTAACAATATACATAGCCATCGAGCTAAATACCCAAATGAGTGAATACCAGTGTTCATTCCATGGCCATATCAAAGAACAACTAGGTATTAATAAATGAAATCCTCCCCAGTTCAGAGTATAATGAGCCAAGAGCTAGAAACAGCTAAAAGGACAACCAGAAAAGAAAAAAAAAAATTTAAGGCACTCTCCCTAGTAAATCAAAGTGTTCTGAAGTGCATGCAGCTTTCTACAGGTGGAATCTTCTTTTCTTTCTTTTTTTCAACTATTAGCAAGAGTAACTAATAGAGATACTTTTTCTGTGTCTCACAGCAACAGCAAAGTTCAACCACCAACTCAGGACCTCCTTTTTCCTTTTACTCACACTTCAGACATTCAACCACAAGGAAGACATAAAGGGTATAAAACGGGGGAAATGAAAAGAACAATCATGGACACTATACCTCCGTCGTCCTCATCATCAGTATCCCAATAAGGGGGTGAAGTTGATGGGGTTCCATTTTCCACCTGCTCAGAAGACCGCCATTCTGCCAATTCACCCGCCTGGTAACGTTGCCCACTTCCTTCCGTGGACCTTCCAGCTCCAGCTTCCTCACTCGCAACCCCAGCCATTCCCACACCAAAACTCCTTTCCCCACAATCCTTCGAGTACAGTCACTACCTAACGTTAGAAAAGAAAAAAAACACACTTTTAAACACGGGTCACAAATTGGTCCACAAAAGAAAATATTCAAAAACTAGCTTTTAGATGTTTTTGCAAAAATGACCAATTAGTTTTTACTATGAATTGAATTTTAATTAGATTAAACATAACTAACCAATCACTAATTAGTTTTTTTTTTCAGTTTTCAAAAACATAAAAGTGAGGCCAGATAATATCTCAATTTTATGAAAATTATAAAACATGCCCAAAAAATCTAAACTTTCAAAAAAAAAAAACCTACAATTGAAAAACAACAATTTCCAATAAACCCTAATCCCTCAATTGAAAATAAAAGATCCAAGCCCGAAAAAATCAGTAAAAACAATCAATACCATATTGAAACATCCAATTGCAACAGCCCACGCTAATTGACAGTACTCAGAAATTCTTTCCAGAAACTAATGATCGACAATCAAGAGTACCCAAAACCCCGATCAAAAAATAGCTAAACCTAAAAAGAAAAAAGAAAAAAGAACAAAGATATCCATTTGGCAGTATTGTAACAAATATCTAAGAATTGCGAATTGGACAGGACAGGGCATAGATCGAATGGAGATACAAACCTGAGCTTTTGTTATGGGTAGAGCTGAGAGATTCTAGAGAGAGAGAGAGAGAGAATAAATAGAGAGAGAGAAAGAAAGCGAGGTTCGAAGGAGAAGCAGCTAAAAGGAAACGAAAGAAGGCGGAGGGCCAAAAAAAAGAGAGGAAGATTTTGTAATTTTGCTGATATTATTATTATTTATTTATATTAAATTTTGTATGAGTTCGTTTGTAGGTTATTTATTTCCTTTATGGTATCTATCTTTTTCTATATATTCATGTAACAAATATAAGTATGAGATACATTTTCTACGCGATTGATCACATTCGAGCATTATTTAAATAATAAGACATTTTAAAAAATAGAATAAAGGGGAGGTCTCTGTTTTATTTTGTTGTGTGTATGAAGAAGGGTCGGTGGCATACGGACTACGGAGGACGGCTCCTTCCATTTTATTAGTATTTTAATTTATTTAGCATTGGACTACATATGAAAAGATACTGTTAGAAATTATTAATTATAATTAATTAATTAATTAAGTGCGGCGATTGACTAACCAAGCAAGACATGGGGTCCACTTACCTATTTTTGCCATAATATTATTTGTTTTTATTATTAAATTTTATACTAGTATGATTTTTAGTTTTTAAAATAAATTGCTTTTTACTTTTTAGGGTTTGCTAGTTGCTACAAGCCTACAAGTCCTCTTGTGGTAATATTTGGGTTTGGTTTAATGGGCTTTATGTTATGGTTTAATGGGCTTTATGTTTTCAGTTTCGGGCTTAAATTAGAAACAAGCTCTGGAGATTAGAAAGACGGTCATACCCTTCTAGTTTCACCAAATTTACAAGTGTATAAAATTGAATTCTGAATTCTCTTCCGCTTTTACTGTAATCGGAAACAGGAAAAAAAATAACTGCGCCACGCCACGCCACGCCACGCCACACCACGCCACGCTTTCATTTTGTCCTCTTCCGTCTGGGGCCAAAGTTCTGTCGAGGTTTCCAGACTCCTCTCTCCGTCTTTTCTTGCAGGTAAGCCTCTTTTCTTCTTTTCCTTGTTCTTTCTTCCGCTCTTTTTTTCTGTTATTCTTTTAACGGTTTTCGATTTGATTTCGTTCGCACCAATATAGAAGTATCTCGCTTCCGTTACAACCACAACTCTTTACTTTTTATCTTGTTTCTGCATGATTGTTGCTACAATTCTAGGGTCTTGGCGTGACCTAACAGGAAACCCATGAGTTTGTCTTGCTTGCTAACGATTGCTTGATGAATGAATAATGGTGATAGTGAATGAAATAAACATTGTTTCATGTTTCATCTAGCTTCTGTTGCAAAACCCGGTTTCTGTTTGTTTAGCGGTTTTAGGTTCCAGCTTACAGTTTTCTTTATGTTTTATGGTTTGATGCTTGTTGTTAAGTCTCCTTTCCATTGCACTGTCACCATTTTGAACTTCTTCACTATACTTCTTTTGCAGCTAGAGAATTGGATGAACTCCCATGCCATGGATTTGGATGACGTGCCTTTTAAAGTGGGTCAAGATGTTGAATTGAAGTCATTTACTGTAGGTTACCGTGGTGCTTGGTTCCGCTGCAAGGTATTCAGTATAGCCATGGACTTCAAGAAAATTTAGTTTCATGTGGCTTATTTGTTATGTTATTGAATTACAAGCCAATTCACACATCATGCCTTTGTCAGATTGCATCTTAACAGCACTTTTATGGTCAAAATTTCCATTCATCTCAGCTTTTGTCAACTCTAATGGTTTTCTTTGACCATCATATACTTGCAATTTGAACAACTTGATGGGCACTGAAAGAATAAGGAAATGAAATTATTTTGATCAAAACAGTCATTTGTCTTTTCCTTTTATGCTTTTATTGAGGAATGGGAAACATCATTGCTGTCAGTAATACCTGATAGGTGTCTTGTTACACGCACGAGTGCGCATGATGACCCTTGCAGGGTGGCAAAGTTTCTAAAAACTGTATACCTTGAAAATTTCTTGTCTTCATATAAGATTTACAGTATTGTTCCATTAAAATATGATTGGCCCTTAGTTTTCATGTCCTTAGCTGATAGCATCGGTTTTCTCCACAATGTTGCCCTCTTCTGCTAGAATGCCACGACATTGAAACACATCATGTCAACAGAAAAAATATATAGAGATATATTCTTAATATGTGCTTTAGGTCATGGCCTGACATCACCAGGTGCTAGAAACCTTATTAAATCAGTAATCGTACATGTAGTTTTATGCGCTCTCTTTTCCTTTTGCGGTGCTGCTCTTTCTTGACTCTTATGTAGTCATCGTGTATCTTAGTAGTGCTCCTTTTTTCCAATCTTATATAACTGGAAAATATGGTTCAAGTAAATGCCTGTCCACTGTTAGCTTCTTTATGTGGATTCTCTACATGCATAATTGTAAATGAAGTTTTAGAACAAAAGGATTTGTGTTTCTTAAGCCATTCCTTTCTTCTTGGATTTGAATCTTCTTTAGTGCCTGTCACTTATCTTTTTTGTTTTCAATCAGATAAAGGACATTTGCAAAAAAAATGGCGCAATTCATTGTTTCATGAAATATCATGATTTTCCAGATGAAAGTAAGTCGCACCTCCTTGCTAGCATTCTAGGGCTGTTTCCATGTGTTAGGGCACTCAAACTTCTCCTAAGGGGCCTAAAGGCTTTCATTTTCTGACTAATATGAGGGCACTATTTGATGCTTTACAACAATATTGATGTGTGACCATGTACAGAGACGCGTTGGACAAAGCTTTATCAAAAGGCTCCTAAATCAGACCGAAAAATGCACTTGGTGTTGCGCCCTAGCTTTCCTCCTGTCTATCGTGAAAGTCAATCACTTGATACTAGTGCCGATTCAGAACTAGTAGTTATCATGAATGATAGCTTGAAAGTTGGGGATTTGGTAGATTGGTGGTGTGACGGTTGTTATTGGTCTGGAAATATTACAAAAGTCTTGGGAGATGAGAAGTTTCAGGTAATTTATTTACATTGTAGGTTTGATTTGGATAGCTGACATTTAGTGGTGAATTTGTGGCGAGGCCCATTTGTGCTATGAATGAGTTTCAAGTTTTCTTACTGAGATACTGATAAATACATTTCAATGGTTTAATATTTTGCTCCTTGAAATGGTCTGGATAGCCAAGGGAGTTCATTTTCACTACTACCACTTACTAGTTATGCCAACTACTCTTCCAGTCAATGTGGATGTATGTTATGTGAAATCTGCTTGCTTGCTATACCTCATAACTTTGAGTAGCCATTATATTTCATGCGTAGTCTTCTGCAATTTCTTTCATCAAGTAATTTTTTTTTCCTGTCATGTTGAAAAGTAGGAATTTTCCTTGTAAAACATGAAAAGACTTACTTTGTTTCATGTTTCATAATCTTTTAGGCATTATTTGTCCATTGTTAAAATCATCTGAATTAGTTGTAGAATTATCTGCACTTGTTACTTGTTAATAAGTAACGCATGCCTGGCTACTGATTTTGAGCCGTGTTATTGCATGCCATGTTTATAAGAGGCATAAGAATAGAACAGTGTTCATTGATCTTCCTATATGTCTAATGTAGAGTGCTCGGTGTGCGACTATGCCTTTTAAGGTTATAAACTATTTTGCTTAGTTT
>NBIL01139099.1:0-14375 GCA_002752925.1 Viola pubescens var. scabriuscula
ATCTCCCAAGACTTTTGTAATATTTCCAGACCAATAACAACCGTCACACCACCAATCTACCAAATCCCCAACTTTCAAGCTATCATTCATGATAACTACTAGTTCTGAATCGGCACTAGTATCAAGTGATTGACTTTCACGATAGACAGGAGGAAAGCTAGGGCGCAACACCAAGTGCATTTTTCGGTCTGATTTAGGAGCCTTTTGATAAAGCTTTGTCCAACGCGTCTCTGTACATGGTCACACATCAATATTGTTGTAAAGCATCAAATAGTGCCCTCATATTAGTCAGAAAATGAAAGCCTTTAGGCCCCTTAGGAGAAGTTTGAGTGCCCTAACACATGGAAACAGCCCTAGAATGCTAGCAAGGAGGTGCGACTTACTTTCATCTGGAAAATCATGATATTTCATGAAACAATGAATTGCGCCATTTTTTTTGCAAATGTCCTTTATCTGATTGAAAACAAAAAAGATAAGTGACAGGCACTAAAGAAGATTCAAATCCAAGAAGAAAGGAATGGCTTAAGAAACACAAATCCTTTTGTTCTAAAACTTCATTTACAATTATGCATGTAGAGAATCCACATAAAGAAGCTAACAGTGGACAGGCATTTACTTGAACCATATTTTCCAGTTATATAAGATTGGAAAAAAGGAGCACTACTAAGATACACGATGACTACATAAGAGTCAAGAAAGAGCAGCACCGCAAAAGGAAAAGAGAGCGCATAAAACTACATGTACGATTACTGATTTAATAAGGTTTCTAGCACCTGGTGATGTCAGGCCATGACCTAAAGCACATATTAAGAATATATCTCTATATATTTTTTCTGTTGACATGATGTGTTTCAATGTCGTGGCATTCTAGCAGAAGAGGGCAACATTGTGGAGAAAACCGATGCTATCAGCTAAGGACATGAAAACTAAGGGCCAATCATATTTTAATGGAACAATACTGTAAATCTTATATGAAGACAAGAAATTTTCAAGGTATACAGTTTTTAGAAACTTTGCCACCCTGCAAGGGTCATCATGCGCACTCGTGCGTGTAACAAGACACCTATCAGGTATTACTGACAGCAATGATGTTTCCCATTCCTCAATAAAAGCATAAAAGGAAAAGACAAATGACTGTTTTGATCAAAATAATTTCATTTCCTTATTCTTTCAGTGCCCATCAAGTTGTTCAAATTGCAAGTATATGATGGTCAAAGAAAACCATTAGAGTTGACAAAAGCTGAGATGAATGGAAATTTTGACCATAAAAGTGCTGTTAAGATGCAATCTGACAAAGGCATGATGTGTGAATTGGCTTGTAATTCAATAACATAACAAATAAGCCACATGAAACTAAATTTTCTTGAAGTCCATGGCTATACTGAATACCTTGCAGCGGAACCAAGCACCACGGTAACCTACAGTAAATGACTTCAATTCAACATCTTGACCCACTTTAAAAGGCACGTCATCCAAATCCATGGCATGGGAGTTCATCCAATTCTCTAGCTGCAAAAGAAGTATAGTGAAGAAGTTCAAAATGGTGACAGTGCAATGGAAAGGAGACTTAACAACAAGCATCAAACCATAAAACATAAAGAAAACTGTAAGCTGGAACCTAAAACCGCTAAACAAACAGAAACCGGGTTTTGCAACAGAAGCTAGATGAAACATGAAACAATGTTTATTTCATTCACTATCACCATTATTCATTCATCAAGCAATCGTTAGCAAGCAAGACAAACTCATGGGTTTCCTGTTAGGTCACGCCAAGACCCTAGAATTGTAGCAACAATCATGCAGAAACAAGATAAAAAGTAAAGAGTTGTGGTTGTAACGGAAGCGAGATACTTCTATATTGGTGCGAACGAAATCAAATCGAAAACCGTTAAAAGAATAACAGAAAAAAAGAGCGGAAGAAAGAACAAGGAAAAGAAGAAAAGAGGCTTACCTGCAAGAAAAGACGGAGAGAGGAGTCTGGAAACCTCGACAGAACTTTGGCCCCAGACGGAAGAGGACAAAATGAAAGCGTGGCGTGGTGTGGCGTGGCGTGGCGTGGCGTGGCGCAGTTATTTTTTTTCCTGTTTCCGATTACAGTAAAAGCGGAAGAGAATTCAGAATTCAATTTTATACACTTGTAAATTTGGTGAAACTAGAAGGGTATGACCGTCTTTCTAATCTCCAGAGCTTGTTTCTAATTTAAGCCCGAAACTGAAAACATAAAGCCCATTAAACCATAACATAAAGCCCATTAAACCAAACCCAAATATTACCACAAGAGGACTTGTAGGCTTGTAGCAACTAGCAAACCCTAAAAAGTAAAAAGCAATTTATTTTAAAAACTAAAAATCATACTAGTATAAAATTTAATAATAAAAACAAATAATATTATGGCAAAAATAGGTAAGTGGACCCCATGTCTTGCTTGGTTAGTCAATCGCCGCACTTAATTAATTAATTAATTATAATTAATAATTTCTAACAGTATCTTTTCATATGTAGTCCAATGCTAAATAAATTAAAATACTAATAAAATGGAAGGAGCCGTCCTCCGTAGTCCGTATGCCACCGACCCTTCTTCATACACACAACAAAATAAAACAGAGACCTCCCCTTTATTCTATTTTTTAAAATGTCTTATTATTTAAATAATGCTCGAATGTGATCAATCGCGTAGAAAATGTATCTCATACTTATATTTGTTACATGAATATATAGAAAAAGATAGATACCATAAAGGAAATAAATAACCTACAAACGAACTCATACAAAATTTAATATAAATAAATAATAATAATATCAGCAAAATTACAAAATCTTCCTCTCTTTTTTTTGGCCCTCCGCCTTCTTTCGTTTCCTTTTAGCTGCTTCTCCTTCGAACCTCGCTTTCTTTCTCTCTCTCTATTTATTCTCTCTCTCTCTCTCTCTAGAATCTCTCAGCTCTACCCATAACAAAAGCTCAGGTTTGTATCTCCATTCGATCTATGCCCTGTCCTGTCCAATTCGCAATTCTTAGATATTTGTTACAATACTGCCAAATGGATATCTTTGTTCTTTTTTCTTTTTTCTTTTTAGGTTTAGCTATTTTTTGATCGGGGTTTTGGGTACTCTTGATTGTCGATCATTAGTTTCTGGAAAGAATTTCTGAGTACTGTCAATTAGCGTGGGCTGTTGCAATTGGATGTTTCAATATGGTATTGATTGTTTTTACTGATTTTTTCGGGCTTGGATCTTTTATTTTCAATTGAGGGATTAGGGTTTATTGGAAATTGTTGTTTTTCAATTGTAGGTTTTTTTTTTTTGAAAGTTTAGATTTTTTGGGCATGTTTTATAATTTTCATAAAATTGAGATATTATCTGGCCTCACTTTTATGTTTTTGAAAACTGAAAAAAAAAACTAATTAGTGATTGGTTAGTTATGTTTAATCTAATTAAAATTCAATTCATAGTAAAAACTAATTGGTCATTTTTGCAAAAACATCTAAAAGCTAGTTTTTGAATATTTTCTTTTGTGGACCAATTTGTGACCCGTGTTTAAAAGTGTGTTTTTTTTCTTTTCTAACGTTAGGTAGTGACTGTACTCGAAGGATTGTGGGGAAAGGAGTTTTGGTGTGGGAATGGCTGGGGTTGCGAGTGAGGAAGCTGGAGCTGGAAGGTCCACGGAAGGAAGTGGGCAACGTTACCAGGCGGGTGAATTGGCAGAATGGCGGTCTTCTGAGCAGGTGGAAAATGGAACCCCATCAACTTCACCCCCTTATTGGGATACTGATGATGAGGACGACGGAGGTATAGTGTCCATGATTGTTCTTTTCATTTCCCCCGTTTTATACCCTTTATGTCTTCCTTGTGGTTGAATGTCTGAAGTGTGAGTAAAAGGAAAAAGGAGGTCCTGAGTTGGTGGTTGAACTTTGCTGTTGCTGTGAGACACAGAAAAAGTATCTCTATTAGTTACTCTTGCTAATAGTTGAAAAAAAGAAAGAAAAGAAGATTCCACCTGTAGAAAGCTGCATGCACTTCAGAACACTTTGATTTACTAGGGAGAGTGCCTTAAATTTTTTTTTTTCTTTTCTGGTTGTCCTTTTAGCTGTTTCTAGCTCTTGGCTCATTATACTCTGAACTGGGGAGGATTTCATTTATTAATACCTAGTTGTTCTTTGATATGGCCATGGAATGAACACTGGTATTCACTCATTTGGGTATTTAGCTCGATGGCTATGTATATTGTTACTTCTGATTTTCTCTAGCTTATGTGTTTGTGGGTATGTCTTAGCCTAGAAGTAAATGCTAGGAAATTAAGATGCCTCATGCCCATTAGTTTGGGGTTTGTTGCAGACTTTATGTTTTCTTTTTCCTGTCTCGTTTAAATTTTCTAGATTTTTTAAACTGTAACACTCTGAAGTGCTAATTGTTTTTTCCCCATTCAATAGGGCCAAAACCTTCGGAGTTATATGGAAAATATACATGGAGGATAGAGAAATTTTCACAAACTAACAAACGAGAGCTTCGTAGTAACGCCTTTGAGGTTGGCGGCTATAAATGGTATGAGGCTTCTTGTATGAGAATACCGTGCACCCGCTTAGTAAATCCTTATCAAAGTTGCTTATCTTCTCAGCGTAGGAGCATTTTTTGATAGCTTATTCTGGAACTAACAAGATTTTGGCACATTCTGCATTCATCCAATATGCATCAATCACTTTAACGAGATTCGGCATTTTGTTTTGATCTGAAACCATTTCCTTTGATGACAGGTATATATTAATATATCCCCAAGGTTGTGATGTTTGCAATCATCTTTCTTTGTTTCTCTGTGTTGCCAACCATGACAAACTTCTCCCAGGTATTTGAGCTTTTTGAGTTTGAACTTTCTTAACAGCTCATTCTTTATAGTTTGCATTTTCATGCTTTTCATCTGTGAACTAGGGTGGAGTCATTTCGCTCAGTTTACAATTGCTGTGGTGAATAAAGATCCCAAAAAGTCAAAATATTCAGGTCTGTTTTCTAACTAAATATTAGATTAGTTATGTGATGGTTGCTGATATCTTGTTGACGAAATGAGAATTTCACAGATACATTGCATCGATTCTGGAAGAAAGAGCATGATTGGGGATGGAAAAAATTTATGGAGCTGTCAAAAGTGTCGGATGGATTTTTAGATGCTGCTGATACCCTCATCATAAAGGCTCAAGTGCAAGTCATCAGGTCTCTGATAATTTGTTGATTCATGCATGTGTGCCTTTAGAATGACAAATCGATGTTTCTAGGTAGTAGTTGTGCTGGAATGTGTATAATATGCATGTCCTTCACTTGCAGTCGAGCGGGCAGATATGTTTAACTATTCTAATTCTTATGTTCTATAGGGAAAAAGCAGAGCGGCCCTTTCGTTGCCTTGATTGTCATTATAGAAGAGAGCTTGTTAGAGTATATTTGACCAATGTAGAGCAGATTTGTCGGCGCTTTGTGGAGGAGAGACGAGGAAAACTCGGGAGGTTAATAGAAGACAAAAATAGGTGGTCGAGGTACAATGTGTCTTTTAAATTTTCAAATGTTTTGATGGCTTAGATTATGCCTTCATAGTTGATTTACCATTTCTGCCATCCATTTTATTTTTCTGTCCATCATTGCCTTTTTTATTAGGTCAGGAATGTACAGTTTCTAATTTGTTGACATTATAATATTTGCAGTTTTTGTGCTTTCTGGTTGGGAATGGATCAAAATGCTCGACGCCGCATGTCTAGGGAAAAAGCAGATGTAATTCTGAAAGTAGTTGTAAAGCATTTCTTTATAGAGAAGGAAGTCACATCTACATTGGTCATGGATTCCTTATATAGTGGGTTGAAGGCACTTCAAGGCCAAAACCAAACTAAAAGCAAGAAAGGTAGGGCAAAAGTTTTGGATGCTGAAGAAATGCCTGCTCCTATTGTGCGCATGGAGAAAGATATGTTTGTGTTGGTAGATGATGTGTTGCTACTTCTTGAGCGGGCTGCCATGGAACCATTGCCTCCAAAAGATGAGAAGGGTCCTCAAAATCGTACAAAGGTGGGTTGATTGCTAAGCAGGCTGTTTATGATAGATTATACTATTTCATTTGTGCAGATAGGCGGTCATTACAGAAGTGATTGTGCAGGTTTAAGTTGTCTAATGCATAGAGATGATTGTTACGTCACACTCAGAAATCATTTTAAAAGTTGGTTTTTTATTAACTGTATGTTTTCCAGATATCTTCCAATTGATATGCTCACTTTACACGTGAGTTCCTTGCTTTTATACTCTTATGACATCAAGAATTTAATTTCTCTCATTATTATAAGTGGTGGCACTTACTATGTTAAAATATGGCATGTGATACTGGCTATGTATTTTGTTCTGCTTACCTGTCGTAGGGGCTTCCTTGGCGGTGGCGGTGGCCATGGTATTGAGGTGGGCACAATGGTTTCATTCCAATACTTGTTCTTGGAATCTTTCTAATTCACAGCTGAAGCAAATCTTTCTTCCTTATCTGAGGGTGGCAATTCATTATAGGGATGGATGAACTGGAATAGCATTTGATTTTGTCACTAGAACAAACTAAATATGCTTAGAGTAGCAATATTGATACCTTAGTGCTGAACTTCGAGTTTTTTAATCTATACTAGGGCTATGATTTAAACACCACAAAAATGCTTGTTCTCTTGTGGGTTAGTATCTGTTGGATTTCTGGTTGTCCTCATATATATCCAAATTGTAGTTGTAGTGTGCACATATCCCGGGTTTGACTTTATAAGCACCCGAAATCCCTAAATGTCTATGCGCCTTACGCAGGATGGGAATTCTGGAGAGGATTTTAACAAAGATTTGATTGAGCGTGATGAAAGGCGGCTCACTGAGTTAGGCCGTAGGACTGTGGAAATATTTGTCCTCGCCCATATTTTCAAGTAATATGTCTATCCTCTTCTAAAGCATTTGTTTTTCTTTTATGTCGATTATACTATTACTCCAGATTTAGATTATTCGGTGTGTTTTTTTTTGATGATTTTGCTTAATGTTGGACCATTTGGCTACTTTTCCAGCCTTTCTTTTGGACTGTTACAGATTCCTTTATGTTCATAATTAACCGTTTGCTTTCTTGTTACAGCACACTAGGTATAAAACTTTGCTAAACATTTTCCCATCTGTCTCAATTAAACCTTTTTCCCTGGCTTTTTGTCTTTTCTGACATGGTAATGATACTGCACAAGAAAATTGGCCATTAGTTGTGCAGTGGCTTCTCTGATATTTGGAACTTATAGAATTCCATTGGAATGGTCTGTGTATATAGCCACATTTTTCTGATGTGAAATATTTTAGTTTAGTCAATGGCTTGGCATCTTTTATTTATATTGTCAGCATCAATCTGTGGAAGCATTGTCATTATTAGGTAAATTTTTATACTTTTCATGGGTTTATGCATGATCCAATTGTTTTTGTTTGCTATCTTGTAAACGGGAATGAAAATTGGCATTATTATATGAACTTTTTAACAGGCTTCTTTTCCAATGAATCCTTGCAATGCTCATTAGAATGCTATCTATCTGTCTTTCTCTTGATTGTTTGTTTTAGTAAGTTATTTACTGAAATAGCCACTGCCCTCTGATGAACTATGTTGGTAAACTGAAATTAAGTTACTCAGTAGTTTTGAATCCCCACTTCTATGAAGGTTATCAGTGTAGATCTATGTTTGATGGACTTGGGTTTTTGCCTGTCCATCTTTCTTCATGCCTTAAGGATATGGGTCTGGAATGTGTTAAATGAGACCTGGAACTTATATCTTTGAAAAAGGTGCAGAACAAAGTTGCAACTCTTTCACCTACTTCTATTCTATTTGTTTAGAATCTACTCGTAACATGAGTTCTTATATAATGTAGGAATTGTCATTTTTTATTTCCCGTGTGACAGTGGGTTATCTTTATTCAATAATTTCCCTTATTTGGTCTTCCCTTATATGTAGCAACAAAATTGAAGTTGCACACCAGGAAGCTGTAGCTTTGAAGAGGCAAGAGGAGCTAATCCGTGAAGAGGCAGCATGGCTGGCTGAAAGTGAACAGAAGGGTAAACGTGGAGCATCTGAAAAGGAAAAGAAATCAAAGAAGAAACAGGTTGGGGTGTCTCTCTATATATTCCACTCTGTATTGATCTTGTATAGTGTGTTGGGCTTTCTGAGTTCAGCCTGCTAGTATTTAAAAAACAAATAAAAAGGAGAATTTCTTACCAATGTACATCTTTTCTGAAACTTTGTATTACCATTAACTGTTGATTTAAGTGCAGAATTCTTTACATTTTCACTGGGCTTTAATCACAATATATTAACTTTCTAAAAATGTATTACAAGTGTGATGAAATGTCTTTTTGTTGCTAGCAAAGTTTCAAACTTCATAATCACGATTTTGGTTTTAATACAATTGGTTCTTGTGATACAGGCTAAACAAAAACGGAATAACCGCAAAGGTAAAGATAAAGGAAAGGAAGAAAGGGCTGTCCTGGTTGCTGCAGACAAGCATGGGGAGCCTGACTCTGGTAGTGAGAAAACAGACTCCATAATGGGCGACGTGCATCCAGAGGTGGAAAAGCCTGATATTATGGAAGAAGCATCTGACATGTCTGATTCAGTGGATGGTGCTTCTGAAGTAATCCAACCTGATTCAGAAGACAGAGATGTTAGTCCTGTAAATTGGGATACTGATACCTCAGAAGCTCATCCTCCTACAGAAGCCTGTAGCAGTGGAGTTAGTGGATTGTCATCTGTACCAAACGGAACAGCTGATAAAAGGAGCACATCTGCAATGGATGATAGTTCATCAACATGCTCAACAGACTCTGTTCCATCTGTAGTTATGAATGGTCCCTATAAAGGGAGTTCCTATTCGGACCACCAATCTGAAAAATCTCCTGGCAGGTAAATTGGTGAATGTATTGCCTGCACATCTTTTTCTCCTGCTGGACTTGGCTGCATATCCTTTATCCTTCTTTTGATACATTTAGGGGGAAGAACCAACGAAGTAAGGTGGCATGTGATACCAGTTGGACAACTGAAACAGATAATAACCCTTCTGAGCCGACAAGGGATGCTGGTACTCAAAATGATGCTAGTGAGAGTGGCAAGACTCATGAAAGTGAGGTTGCAGCTGCTGTTCATGATTTGCAGGATCGGATAACACGGCTTGAGCAGCATGTAGTGAAGAAGGAAAAGGTGAGTTGCCATTATCTCATTGGTTCAATCTCAAGTAACACTTTCAGATTGTTAGGGCATCAAACAATCTATGAACTTTTGTGTGTCCAAACCCATTTTGGGGACTGCTCTTTCTTTTTCCTTAGCATTCCTTCTTCTTCTACCTACCAGTTTAGTTGGTGATGGCTAGGTCTGTTCTTGGGGTAAACAAAATTGTTCCCATTGTATAGATTCCTATCAATACATTTTTTTTAAAATTGTTCATCCGCTCTGGTGTATGTCATGGTTCTTACATTTCCTGGTCCTCTTTTTGGTCACAAGAACTTTAGTTGCTGTATGAAGTATGTGTCCTCAGATGGTGCCACTTAATCTATCTATGCATCTTTTGGCTTTTCTACTACACAGTGGAGCTTCATTTTAATGAAGAATTTGTTGTTTGCCTGTCCTGATGAGCATACTTTTTTTTCACTGATGTAGGAGGAGGAAGTTGTTAACTCACAAAAGAAACTGAGTGGCAAAGACCTGGCTTATGGGGAAAGACACACTAAAGAGAAGACAACAGCTACACCACCCTCCTCTAGTAGCCCACCTAGAGGTCCGAAGGATCTTCCTCCCACTGTGCAGATGAAGTCAGAAATCAAGAATGTCGCTAGTGTGGATGTGGTTCAAGTTAGGAAGGTGTCCTCAAATAGCCCGCAGCAGGTTGATAAAACTGTAACTTCAATTGCCTCCCCCCAGAAGACAGGCATGCCCAAATCTGAGATCCAGAGTACTTCAACTCCAAAGGTCAGTGACAGACCAGTGCCACAGCAACAGCAACAGCAACAGCAACAGCCACAGCCACAGCCACAGACACAGCCACAGCCACAGACACAGCCACAGACACAGCCACAGCCACAGCCACAGACACAGCCACAGCAAGTGCCTGTTATGTCAAGGCCCTCAAGTGCTCCACTAATGCCTGCTCCCAGACCAACTGCTCCCGTAGTTACCGTGGTTCATTCAACCCCGCTACTTGCTCGATCAGTTAGTGCAACTGGTCGGCTGGGTCCTGACCCTTCTGCTACTCATAGTTATGTTCCTCAGTCCTACAGAAATGCCATAATAGGTAACTCTGTTGGTTCAAGTTCGTCTGGTTTTGCTCATGCCAATATTCCTCCAAGTTCTGGAGGAAACCTTTTGCCAGCGCACTTGCAGCCAGCTACATTGGTATCATCTCCGATGTTCTTACCCCCAAGCTCTGATAGGATGGAACAAAACTCTGTCCAAACAGGTTTCCCATTTGGCATGGTAACTGGGGATGTCTTGCAGAATGGATCCCAGTGGATGGATAGTTCTCACAGGGGTGCCAGTAGAACTGTGCATAGTGATCCTTCTCTACTTACGAGCAGCATCCAGAACCTTGAACTGTACCAGCCTGTGCCTAGTGGATCTCAAGAACAACACTTCACTGATTTTTCAGCACGTACAGCCAGTCGCCAAACTCAAGGTGTTGTAAGAGATGAGTACCCGCATCTGGATATCATCAACGACCTGCTCGATGATGAACATGTTATTGGAAATGCAGCTGGTGTGAATAGGGTGTTTCAGCCACTTAACAACGGCCCACACTTAGATAGACAGTACACTTTTCCCTGTGATGTGGGTGTATCATGTGATTCTGGCTCCTCAAACGGTAGTAGCTCCTGTAGGTTTGAGCGGATGAGAAGTTACCATGATGGTGGTTTTCAGCGGGCTTATAGCACTTCCGGTGCACACTTTGATGGAATCAGGGAATTTGTTCCACAGGCTAGCCAACTAACTTATGCAAATGGTCACAATGACGGGATGGTTCCAAACCAGTGGCAGATTGGTGGTTCTGATCTTTCTGTGGCAGGTCTGAGCAATGCTGAGGGTGACGGGTCACCGTATTTCAATCCGGAATACTCTAATTTGCCATGCGGCGTCAATGGTTATACAGTATATCGGCCTTCAAATGGGCATTGAAGCTCTTGGAACGGAAAAAATGCCTACAGTAGGTGATTATCCGTTGTAATAATGTATTTGAGGAAATTGTTGGGTATTAGAATTTGGAGTGAGGTTGTAATGTTTTTTCATAAGGAAACATTTTATTGTAAAGAGTGATTTTTCCCTTCTTTACTTTCAGCTTTTTAGTTTGATGATATATAACAAGGGTTTTTTTCAATATATTTTTCTGGGTTTTGGTTAAAGCGCATTTGATCTCATGAAAGTCTACCAATCATGGCTGGGTTGTTGGGTTGTTATCCCTTATTTGGATTGAAACCAAAGTTATCACGAAGTTCATTGTGTTATGACTAATTTTGTTTGTATTCGGTAGATCTATTGAGAAATAAAGTGATCGTAACAAGTAATTTTTTTGTACGTAAGGATCGATCGAATTTGTTCGTATTGGAGTTTCTAACAAATAATTAATGCAAATATAGTTTGTTGCTTGAGATGTACAAACTCTAGACCAGGAATTTTGAATTTTTGACTTGAATTGGTTCAAGTCAAAGCACAACAGCTTAAAAATTGAAGGGAGTAGGCAGTGTTGAAAGCCATCATCTCCTTCTCTCGTTTCTTTTAATCTCCTATTTCGAACTATTTTATTTTGGCGGGGGATTTTGTTGAATATTGACGAATTAAGGTCTTGCATCTCTGAGAGAGTTTTCTTCAATTTTTTAGTAGATTTGAAAAATGGAAGCCGTCTCCCAATCTATCAATCACAATCCTCTTTCAAAAAATAATTAAAAGTAGACATTTATTGTTATACCCTGAATTATTTTGATAAATCCATTTGAATATTGGCAATGGAACCTTTTCCTTTTGTGTAGAACCGGGGAAATTTTCAGTTTGAATTAACATTTATAGTATTGTAATTTTACAACAACCAATGAAATATTATATATATTACAAATTACAAAAATGAAATTAACAAAAACCCAATAAATTAAATTGAATGAATGTTGTAATATTAGCTAGTCCTCTCCTTGAATTAATTTGATCAACGTGACCACCTTCAAGGTTATTAATATATATATATATATATATATATATAAACAAATAAACTAATCAATGTACAATTGCTTCAATCTTAAATCGAACCGTGAAGCACCTGCGCGGGCAAACACATTCCCGGCGTATATATTTCATCTAGTTGAGTAATATTACGGGCATGGAGGTCCGTCGCCGCCGGGGATGTTGGTGCAACCTGAGGCACCAGAAGGAGGGACAGGACCTCTTAGAGACAGCAACAGTAGCTCTTTGTTCACTTGTAAAGAAATTCTACTTGCTTCTGCTATGTGTGGTTGGACAAGGAGACATAGCACCAAAAGGGCTACTAACAGAATTATGCTGATCTTCATCGGACGACGACTCATGGTTCTGATTATGATTTTTTTTTAATGACAATCAAGAAATTAAAACTATGAAACTTTTCATACAAGAGAGCAGGTTTTATAGGTGCAAGATTATGGAATTTCATGTCTTACGTACGTACAAGGGCGAAGGATTTTGACCGCTTCCACGAGTCTACTAGGATCTTGATTTCAAATAAAAAAAAATCCATAAAAAAATTGAATAGGTCAAAGATTAATTTAAACAAGAGAGTTTTTTTGGAGGGCTTGAGTCCCAAGTTTCTTGGTTTTGACCTACGTTGGGATTTAATAAATATAAAATAAAAATAGAAGTACATGTTATGGGATTTAAGGATATTTTATGAGTAGGACTAGTGGAGTTTGTGTCAAATGTTGTAATGATCTCTTTTTAATATTGCGAGGTTTGATTTGGTGGGGTTTGATTGTGTGCAAGGAAATTTCTTGGGGGTATAGTTTGTTGGACCGTCGAATACAATAAACACAAGCTAGCTTAGCTACGCGTAATTTGCGATTTAATTACAAACCAGATAGCGCTTGCTTTTGTCAATGCTGATGACACCCATTGTATATACTAAATGAAATGTTAACAAGGAAAAAATTATTTGATTGTATTGCAACTTTATTTTCATATTCTTTTTTAGCTCTATATATATATTTTATAGATACCGGTAAGATTCGAGCTTGAATCTAAAATTTTACTGATATTTTTACCACTAATAAAATAACCAATAAATCGCATGCTCGTTCAATTTCGCATGTAACTTAAAAAAATGTAAACCACGAATAACTATATATATTATACCTTTTGAGATTAACGGGCCAAGCAATGGTGATTTAAATACCTGTAAAAATAAAAACTTTGTATAGTTTGTTAAAGATGAGCTACCATCCTACCAATGATTAAGAGTTCTAATTTCTAATCATACCTAATAAAACCCGACTTTTATTGAAATTACGGTTTATATGTTTGTAAGTTTTTTAGATGATTGAAGACTTTACTCCAAGTGAAAAGAAGAAGAAGCAGAAGAAGAGCTAATGGGTTGCGCGTTAGACTTAGACCAGTTGCAGTCAAAGCCCAATAACAAACATTACGGGCTGACTTGTTTTCCTCGTCTCACGTTTAGCATTCTAATTAGAGACTACATCTACGACTTCTTATGGTTGGTTTGGTGGTCAGAGATTAGGACTACGGGTTTAAATTACCGTTGAAAAAAAATCAATTTGTAGATGTGGTTAGCGCGCTCATATTCAATCATGACCATCCTTCAGTAAAAAATAAGAAATAAAATTATATGTTTCTTGAAAAAAATAAAAGAATACATTGCAAGAATCTGGTAAGAAAATAATGAATTGGGCTGAAATTGCGACGGTACAAATTCACTGTTTGAAAGTGTGGCGGCCGGTCGATGAGTGTTTCTCATTAGTGCAATGAGCAATCATTGCCTTCAGAAGGGATATGAGTGCAGGAAGAAGCACCAGATGATGGCACGAAGCCTCTTTCTAGGCTTGCGACCCTAGCTTCACCGGATTGTATAATTATACCTAACAAAGTGAAAAAAATGATGATCAATGTAAACAAAGATTTGATAGTATGGCAAGCCATTTTTTTTCTCTTTTTTTCCCGATGATATTTGGTTGAAATTAATTTGGTTGGATATTTTGATCAAATAGCACATTTCAGTTCTGTTATAACATTATTTTTATTCTCTTCTCCACAAGTGTTTATATATTCTTCGATAATCGCTTTTTTTAGAATGATAATTTAGAATGATCAACTACTTATGACGTGGTCTAATTTAAACGCTTCACGTAACATT
>NBIL01139106.1:0-17938 GCA_002752925.1 Viola pubescens var. scabriuscula
ACATAAGATAAAGAAAAATCCTTCGAATTCAATACATTTCACAGACAGTCCGTCTCAATAATAATTCTTTCTACCCACACTGTTTGGCTTGAGTCAAAGCGTCCTGCACCGCTAGGGTTTTCTTAGTGTTTACACCTGCTTGTTGATCTAAGAAAATAGACCCTGCAAAGATTGGGTTATCCCTAGAATTCCTCACAATAAACCTCATACCCGACCCGGTAGCACTCATGGCAACATCTGTATTTATTTTTACCACGCCCTCCTATTTATATATACATATATTAGTAGTTAAAATAAGTAAATGCAAAATAAAATCCTAACCTAATGACAACTCTGACCAAACCAAATCTTTCATTCATTTTCCCTTTTTTCCTTCCTTCCCGCGCAGCCTTCCCATTCGCATCTCAACCTCCATTCATTTTCACGAGAAAACACCACATAGGCGCACACCAACATAGCTGACGTCCTGACCACACACCACACCGCACCACCAGGTTCACCAAGTCACAATCACACACACCACCACCGGGTTTTTTTTTTGTTTTTTTAGTACACAATTCAATTTCAGAATTTTTGATATTCAAATTCTGAACCCGAACCAATTTTGGGCGTGATGGATCGGGTACCGAATTTATAAACTATAGATCAAAAACCAATAATTTCATTTCAGAGTTCTCAAATTCGAACCCAAAATAGTCGAAACTCATAACACCGATTTGTTGAACACCCCAAGTAACAAGTTGACATTGCGATCTTCTTATAAAATATAAATGTCAAAAGTGTAAAATTTTAAATATTATAGGGTATTGATGTATCTTATCGAAGACTGCAAATGAGTTGAGTCATTCATGAATCGCTTGAGGCATAGCTCCAAAAAGCTCATTAAAGCTTCTACTATAAGACTAAACTCGAGCTTATTTACATGACTAGTCCATAATGAGTCAAGCTCGAGCTTTAGTAAGTTTAAGATGAGCCGACTCGTTTAAACTCGTTAGTAGGCTTGTGCGTTATGTTTATTAATTGTCTCGTTTAAAGGTAATGAAGCGGCTCATAAATCCTCCCTATTAAAGTCTAATGGTAATGTTATATGAAAATATAATAGATACGTAAAAATAATTATGCATTATTTTATTATGATACACAAGTACATGTTTATAAATCTATTTTAAGAAAAAATCTCTAACTAACATAATTATTTTAACAGTTTTTTACACATTTTATCGTGAATTTTAAGTTTTATTTTAGACACAGTTACTGGGCATAAGCTTAAGAAATATTATATTTGACCCAAATTTTTTTACATTCTCTTAAAATGGTCCCTTAAGCTTATCTTCTTGATTAAAAATTATGTTTGACTCTTCAAAATTTTAGATGAATTACACAAAAATTCTATCGTAGCACCGGCCTAACTATTTTAAGTGAGGCATTATATATTTGTCTAGAATTTTTTTTAAGTTGTTATATTTGAAGTAACTAAAAAATATTAGATAAATTTTAGAATTATTTCTCTAATTAAATTACTTAATTAAAAAAAATTAGTCTATTTTTAAAAACAAACACATTATTATAACATATGTACAAAGAAGCCTCGCAACGCGAGGCACACAATTTCGAGTAATATATAAAGTACACATGCACATTCTTTTACTCTCTTTTTTTTGTCGTAAGGATTGATCTAATGATAAAATGAAACTTACTTAGTAAAATAATCATATCAATCTTAATTAGGTTTGATGAGTCAGAGTTTGTTTAGTAAATAAATAAATAAGACTCGATAATAGCTTGAAAAAAATCTAAACGTAGAAAAAATGAAATAAACAAGTCAGGCATGAATCTCAGTACTGTATTACTTAGACTGAGGTCACCTTAAAGGCTAATTTGTTGCCGTAATCTTACCTACAAAATTAAGCGGCAAGTAAATGGACCCAACTATTTTGGGCCCATAGGCAAGTTCCGATACGTGGGCTTTGTATTCGGGCCTACCACCGACGACATCGTCTTGCAGGTTGCAATAGAAAGTAGACTGCTGCTTTTAAAGCGCTCAGTGCAGTCCCGTTCCCGTCTCGCCACTCACAATTACTGCCCACAAACTCTGCGTAGCTACCAAGCGACTTTTCGGTAATCAACAATGGCAGAGCCGAAAATAAAATACGATCGTCAACTCAGGTACGCGTGTGCATTGCCATATCTTTTCCTCTCTACTCGCCTTTTCGTTACTGTTGACTAGTGCTTGTTAGTTGAACTTGAAGTTGGTATGTGTTTTGCTGTTTTGATGAACTTTAGGATATGGGGCGAGCAAGGGCAGACTGCCCTCGAGAAAGCTAGTATTTGCTTGCTTAACTGTGGCCCTACTGGGTCCGAGACGTTGAAGAATCTTGTTCTTGGTGGGGTGGGATCCATCACTGTGATTGATGGATCAGAAGTTGAACTGGGTGACCTTGGAAATAATTTCATGGGTATGTACGTGCTTCAATTTATGCGCTGCAAGTTCTTTTTTGTGTTTTTTTCCTTTCTTTATTGTGTGCTTATGTTGTGTTTCTGATGATTGGCAGTCGATGAATCATGTGTTGGACAATCCAAGGCTAAATGTGTATGCGGTTTTCTTCAAGAGCTAAATGATTCTGTGAAGGCTAAGTTTATAGAAGAGTATCCAGAGGAATTGATTGAGACAAACCCATCTTTCTTTTCTCAGTTTACATTGGTAGTAGCCACCCAGGTATGAAATTTTGAAGCTTTTCATATTATTAAGTGGCCTGTGCTTCTATGAATTTTGTCAGGGTTAGGATATTTTAGTCAGAGAAACTTAAAGTTCCAGTATCTTTGTTTTGCAATGCCATGTTTATGTCTGGTCTCCTTGATATCGCAATTTTGAACCTGCTTTGGATGTTGTCTTTGATCATAGGCTTAGAGACTTAAATGTCCCATAGGTCTACTAAGGAAATATCTTCCACCTTATATTGGAGTTGATTGCATTTCGTCATTTCATATGGTTCATTACTAAGTAAAAACATTGTGAATTGAATGTGAATTGAATTCATCTATTTCATTACTCAGTAAAAACTTTGTGAATTGATTCCAACTATTTCAAGTTTTGGAATATTGATTCGTTTTTCTAGAAACAGAGTTTTGAAACATCTTTATTCATCACAACAGTTACACTAATATAGTTGTTCCTAATGTATTGTGTAGTTGGTTGAAGGGTCAATGATAAAGCTTGATAGAATCTGTAGAGAGGCAAATGTCATGCTGATATTTGCACGGTCCTATGGCCTTACTGGGTTTGTTAGAATCAGCGTGAAGGTATATCTTCTGGGACTTCGTGGTTAATATGTTTGTCACTATTCTTGCCTCTCATAACTTGAGTGTTAAAATTACTGTATAATCCATGCTGAAAAAAGGTAGATAGCAACACTTGGTGGATGACCTTATGCAACTTACATGGTTTCATATCAACATCACCTCCTCAGATTCAGTTTTTTTTTTTTTTTTGCTGTCACATCTTTGTTGATGTATTGATAATCTGAACGAAGTGTGGGATGCTTCATCAAAACAAAGCCATATAAGGGCTCAAAATATGTTAGCGGATAATTCAAGTTTACAACAATTTAAAGTAACTGGTATATGCATAAGTAGGAAATGCCATCATAACTTAATATCACTTTTTGGAATCTTTCTTTTAAATTGGCTTCTTGCTGACAGGAGCATACAGTGATTGAGTCAAAACCTGATCATTTTCTGGATGACCTTCGGTTAAATAATCCATGGCCTGAGCTCAAAGGGTACGGTGCTTTATTTGAGCGCTTTTATAGTTGATCCTGCATGCATATAGTATCATGTATTCCCATACTGGTTACTGGCCTTTATGAATTGAAGAAATTTCCAATCACTCTCATTTCCTCTGTTATCCAGTGCAATCTTAGAAAACATGCATCCTTTACTACTGATAATTTTCTTCTCTTCCTAGTTTTAGATGAAATTTTGCATGTCCATTATTTATTTTAAGTTTCCAATGAGGTACTCTTTATTGTTATTATTTTTCTTTCTGAATGATTTCTTATAAGGTACTTTCATGCAACAGGTTTGCAGAAAGCATCAACTTAAATGTATCAGATCCTGTTGCCCATAAGCACACTCCTTATGTTGCCATTCTTGTCAAGATGGCTGAGGAGTGGGCCAAAACTCATGGTGGCATCCTTCCTAAGACCAGGGATGAGAAAAAAGAGTTCAAGGTTCATATCTCACTTCAATATCTTTGCCTTTTAGGTTCTCTTGCTATTTGTTGTCTATTAAATGGATTCTACTTGGGGTCTTGATGTGTTAGGACCTTCTCAAAGCCCAAATGATTTCAATGGATGAAGACAACTATAAGGAAGCTGTTGAAG
Organism: Viola pubescens var. scabriuscula; assembly: GCA_002752925.1. Lineage (NCBI taxonomy): Eukaryota > Viridiplantae > Streptophyta > Magnoliopsida > Malpighiales > Violaceae > Viola > Viola pubescens. The sequence continues at coordinate 4,383 of NBIL01139106.1, forward strand.
CCTCTTTCAAAGTCTTTGCTCCTCGAGGAATAAGTGAGTACGATTAAGTAGAAACATGGATTGTGCTAGGCACTTATTGATTCAGATAGAATTAAACCATAGGTCATTTTGTATTATGCATGCGTGTGAAGTCTTAGGCATAGGTGAATGCCTCATTGAAGGGTTTTATATACACCTTTTGTTTGGTTTAATTGGAAAATAAAAACAGAATATTAGATTTCACATGCAAGAACAACAATGGGTCAGATATGGCTGTGAGGCTGTGAAGCTATCTTGTCCAACCTTATATTATGATGGTCTTGATTGCTTTCTGTTCGTGAACGAGAACCCAAGAAATGGTTGATAGTAACTTGTGCATGTATAATGGAGTGGTTTTGTTGAAGCCAATGAATATTCATATCTAGTTAAGTAGAGCTCATTTAAAACTTTGGTTCTGCAATGTGTGCTATTAGCAAATGCTATGCATGTGATTTTTACACCAAGTGACTGGTAGCTAAGACCTCTGACTTTTCCCCTGCTTTTTTGGCATCTTAGGTTCTGATCTGCAGCAAATAATTAACGATAGCTGTACTGAAGTTGATGCTAACTCATCTGACTTTTGGGTGATGGCTGCTGCTTTAAAAGTAAGGGATCATCATACTTGTAATTGTACCTTTGATATGCATGTAATTAGCTTCATTTTATCATTTACGATTTTTTTTAATTAGAAACTTGTTTGATTACTTATCTTGGGATCTGTATCATCTATGCTTTTAGGATGATTTCCTGGTTGGATTGTCTGGCCTGAGAAATTTCTGAGTTAAAAGCAACCAAACTAATGTGTCATGGTGGATCACATGATTCTGACAGTTTTAGGATGGGTGACCACTATATTGATTTCCTGCTGGCTCTGGTTTAGGAACCACCTGCTTTATTTTTATTGTGCAAAGCCTCTTGATGTCTTTGATTATCATTGGCATTGAAGAGTTGCTGACAGTTGCTGATGTAGTTATTTTACTGTAAGAAAGCGTGCTTGGGAGGTGTCGTTTGTGAATTATCACTTTTAAACAATACTACGAGAGTTACTAGGAGGTTTTGAATAGTGGTACATTGTCCGGATGGTTACATAATGATTGTTTCTATTAGGACTTATGCATTAATTACTTCCAAAGGTTCCTACAATTTTCTGCTGCTCCAGTCTCGAGCTAATTCAATGGCATATGAAGTTTCTTAAATCATTCTCATTCTTCTATGTGATTTACTAGTTGTGGTGGGATGCAGTTGCACAGACGCGCGCACACACACACACACACACGTGGTGTTCTCTTTTGCATGCCATGTGATTTTGATTTTCTGAAATTCTGCACAATACTAGGAGTTCATTGCTAATGAAGGTGGTGGAGAAGTACCTCTTGAGGGATCAATACCAGATATGACTTCTTCCACTGAGTGAGAACTGCTCTCTCTTCTGTTCTTTAATTGAATTTCTAATAAAAGTATAACCAATTTACTAGTTGCAAAAGCTAACAGGTACTTTTCTTCAGGGTTTATGTTACTTTGCAAAAAATCTATCAAGCAAAAGCTGAGGCTGATTGTGTTGTTATTGAGCAACGGGTGAGGAATATTTTGAAGAAAATTGGGAGAGATCCTAATGGCATTTCAAAGACGATGATTAAATCCTTCTGTAAAAATTCTAGAAAACTGAAGGTAAATTTACAAATTGTTCTTTGTTTTCTATTTTAGTCTTTAACTGATTGTATGCATCCCTCATTGAGCTTATTGTGGACTTTATAGTGTGCCAAGTAACTCTGTGATTAATTATCCTTTCCTTGTTACACCCATTTAGTTTTTAACCTCTCTTTGTTTGAGTACATTGGCTGAAATGCTTTAATGTTCCCATGCATCGCAATTTGTGGTTTTTGAGCTAATATTGTGTATGCAATTCTTCTAGTCGGTGAAGAGCGTTGCTCGTGTTAGCTTTTGATTGTCTAGTTAGGTGCACTTAGTTCCCTGGACCTTGTTGATGTAAAGTTATACGGCTCTTATTATTTATCGAGAGTTACTGTGTAAGATTTTGAGGTATATTTGGACATTAGCTATAACTAGTACATGTTGGTATCCAATCAGATACATGGAAAGGTATCTCTCCAAACATTTCCTTGGTTAACCCTGCAACTCCAGCATAGCTGCAATTTATAGAGGCTTTATTTGTAGTTATTTATGGTAGATTATTATGAATCTTTTGATTAGGAGTTTAGTGAGAGGTTGAACTTCTTTGTAGGTTTGCAGATACCGCACTGTTGAGGATGAGTTCAACAACCCTTCACTACAGGAGTTGCAGAAGTATTTAACTGATGAGGAAAACAGGTGACATGATTGTTATTGTTTGCATTACAAATATAGCACTGTGCAGCTATTCTTTCTTCTTTCTATCCCATGATCATTTGGATTAAAAAGTAACATTGGTCAATTTCTGATCTTATATACTGTTCTTAATATGTGAAAACTTATGAACAGCATATAGATGTTTATTTGATACAACATCAAAATTTCATGTTTCTATGCAGTGAACATGGACTGAGCAAAATTCCATATGCAATAATGGAACCCAATGCCCCAAAATATCTTAAGTACATAAGTGCAATATCATCCATCTCATCTGCTCCTTTTTCTTTTTTCTTTTTTTTCTTTTCTAGATTTGTTTTGGGCCTTTTTTAAATGTGTTATTGGTTGAATTTCTTGTGGGATGGAAAATGTGACAGATCACCTATATGCTAGATTAAGCGGAGAGGTATTTGTTTTGTTTACAACGGGTGATTTTCTGGTGACATGATGCAGTGTTGCCATGGGGTTTTATATCCTGCTTCGAGCTGTTGACCGCTTTGCTGCTAACTACAACACTTTCCCGGGACAATTTGAAGGGTAACACCTGATTCCTCTGTGGGCTTCTTTCTGTTGAGGGTCACTTTACTTTGCCTGGTAACTACGTGTGCTTGCTAAACCGTTATTGGTGTTCCACAGGGTAATGGATGAAGATATATCTCGATTGAAAACTACTGCTTTTGGTCTGCTTAGTGACTTGGGATGCAATGGCTCAACATTGACTGAGGACCTTATCAATGAAATGTGCCGGTTTGGTGCTTCAGAGCTTCATACAGTTGCTGCCTTTATTGGTGGAGTTGCATCCCAAGAAATCATAAAGGTAACATATCTACTAATTCAGCCTTTGGCCAGCATAATGCTGAATCTGAGTTTTTGGTCTACCATATCACATTGCATGTTAATCCGAACGATCTACTTCGGATGCTGTCACAGCATCACCTGCTTATATGGTTCCTGCTCTGTTTATTACAGCTTATAACTAGACAATTTGTTCCGATGTCTGGGACTTTCATATTCAACGGCATTGATCACAAGTCTCAGTATATTGTACTATAGATGCTGAGGTAAGAGGTAACTTACTAATCAAATTTTTGACTTCATTCTGATGCATTTATTTACCCGCTCAAGTTTCAACTGGCAGATATGTTAAAGGAATGGAGCAATCAACCATTTTGCAGTCACTGCTTTGTATATCATTTTACTGCTTAGATGCAAGAAGCAGAGGTAGTTGGGCAGAGTTCGGTAAATGTTTTTAGGTAATTTATTGATGTGAAATTGGTACGGAGAACTCGGAAAGGGAAGGAAAAAAAAAACCCAAAACAATGAAATTGGTACCAAGGAAATGAAAGAAGTTAAAAGGAAGAGTCTTTTGGACTCTGTTCCTCTTCCCCTGAAGCTTTTCTCACAAGAAAGTGAAATGAAATGATTCAGTAATTTTACCATTTTTTTGCCCTCGTTCTCTTTCTTTACTTAAAAAAAGCTGTGTCCCTATCAGACAAGCTAGGACATTTGTAGAAATAATCTAAATTAGACACATAACAGAGGCAGATATAGGTTAACTTCAAATTAAAATAGGTTTCAGTTGCAATTTTGAAAATCAGGATAGTAAAATTGAAAATAATAATAATAAGTGTTATGAAGTGTAACAAAAATTAGTTTTCACAATTATGACGTTTTTATGTTCGGTGTTTGGACCTAATCTAAAATTGAATCATGACCTTTTTTAAGGGTTGAGATATCGAAAATTTAAAATAAATAAATGTTAAGTAAAATTACTCTGTGCAACTGTCCAATATACGTGAATGTTAGTATACAGTTGCTTAAAGTAACTGTTCATAGCATTTCTCGTAAAAAAAAAAAAAGGTTAGTTAAGTTTATCGTAAACTACATAAAAAATTCTATAGTTTACAAAATGTTTCACTTAACCCCTATAGTTTAAAAACATACAATATAACTTTTATAGTTATCTGAAAGTTGCAATCTAACTTTTTAAATGCTTAAAAAATACAAAAAAAAAATGTAATTAATATGGTAGAACTTAATATAATGAAATAAAATAAATTTATTTTAAATTGATTCCTTTTTAAATATTTTGTAAAAATTCTCATTATTTTTTTCAACTTTTTATTTGAGTGAATTTTCCTATATTTATTACATTTCTCTCAAATTTGCATAATTTTTAAATTATTTTACCAAAAAAGGTTAAAATTGTAATTCTTAGAGAATTATAGGGATTACATTACAAACTTTTAGACTATAGAGAATTAAGCAAACATTTTATAAAATATAAACTATAGGATTTTATATATATATATATTTCTTAGTTCAATGATTAACCACTATGGCTTTTGGTTTTATTAGTCAATGATATATACTTTTGCACATGCACCATAAATTTCTAAAAAAATTGTTTATAAGAAGATATCCTATAAATATTTTACTCAAAAAAAAGTTAATATAATTATTATTTTACAGCTTCTAATTTTAAAATACATTGCTTCTTAGCTTGATAACTATGGCAAAAATGATTAAGTTTCATTCCTCCTGGATCATGGACAGCTAAATACTTGGATGACAGGTTATTGAATTATTAAAATCATTATGAAATCAATTAAATAATTAAATTTGAAAGGCTGTATTTGATCAAATTAGAATAAAATGGTCTCTACATACGAACAGAGCAACGCAACATTTCATTACATGTTCTCACCAAATTAATCAAAAACTCCTAGCTCTAATGTACAATTATGAAAGTTCACAAATCAAAAAATAAATAAATAAAGGAAATGGTTCCTTATTGGGTGCTAAAAAATTCCAATTCCAAAGAATCAAAATAGGAATTGGAGAACTTAAAGATACAACAGAGTTTTAAGCTACACAGCCAAAGAGGCTCTTGTTCTTATTCTATTGTCACAGCAATCTGCTCCCCCTTTTGTTATTGCCACAAACAAAGCAGCCCATGGTTTGCTAACTCTGAGGATCAGATGCTTTATTAACAGGATTGTACACGCTGAACTCGCCAAAATCTCTTTTACCACTGGCAAAAACAGTTCTCACAATCAAATTCTTGAAAAATAAACCTACTAAATGCAAAACTGCTGCTAAGACTACCGAGATGCAATTTAGAAGTGTTGCACACACATTATAATGAGAATGGGAATGAATTTGGAGTTTCGCTGTGCCAAACGAAAGAAATTACAGTATACTATACAAGCGAGGGAGGGAAGAGATAGATGATAGGTCAATACATCTATACATCAAAGAATCTAGATCAATCAAAAAGGAAAGACCTTATGAATTCACCACTATGAAGAGTATGAGTGATAAGTCACCCACAAACAATCTTCGGCTAGGTTATTGGGTGAAAGAGCTTATGGGTTGGATTGGATATGGATGTTCTAACATAGTATTAGAGTACAAATAGTTTTGACCTAGAAAGAAATACTCATGATTTGGAAAGGAATTTTTCAATATGGTATCACAGACTACCAATTTCTTGTGGAATTATCTCCTAAGCAGTGCTATGCCTAAGGCTTTTCCAGGTTAGAGAAGGGTACGTGTGTCAGTTCACACTGGCGATGTAACAGCCATATTGGTTTAGTTGAACTCCATATAAAAGAGAAATGGTAATATCGTAAACTTCTAGGCTTCGGAAGAGTGTGCCGATTATCACTAGAGTCATATGAATCGAGACCAAAAGAAAAAAGAAAAGGCAATGTACCTGTGCATCACATCCCAGCCAGCAGGTAAGAAACGAGGATTTATTGCTTCAACAAAAATTTGTCTCCATCTTTGACAAAATTGGTGAATTCCAGCCTCTCCATATTCCTTCATTACACAATCCACAACTTTTTCTCCATGTGGTCCATGACCTAACAAAGAAACTTTTGAGCGAGTTTTAGGCTGCGCATTTCCATCATGATTAGATTGGCCTAAGTCAGGATTATTGGATGGTATTCTGTCACTATCTTCCTCAGGGTTTCCAATACCATCTGGAGTATTGGATGGTATTCTGTCACTATCTTCCTCAGCATTTCCAATAACATCTGTTGGAAAAACTCCATTTCCATGTGGATGCATGTTGTTGTAAGGAGTGGTTGAGACCTCTCTGTCAACCGTTACATCAGAACATATGCCACTTTTGTCAGTGTCTGTTGCTGTGCAATATTCTTGATCTTCTATAATATACTCAACAGCAGATGTGGGTATGGAATCAGCAGTTTCCAACAGCATTTTGTTAGGAAGTATACATCCATTAGAGTGCTTCAAAGACGACCCTCGCTTCTTTCTATGTCGTCTTTTTTCATGAGGACTCATACCAACCAACAAAGCTCTTTCCAGATCCTCTTCAGATACCTCCCTTCCTCCATAAAACTTCATGACAACCTACACAGTAGTAGAATACAATTACATTAGAGGGTTAAAAGTCCAGACAGGTTACTAAGCCAGTAGCACCCAAATACCGGAAAGTAGTTGCACAAAAATACTTTGCAATACTGGAGACTACATTTTAGCATCATGAATGAGAAACTGATATGTATTACCAGTATCTAAATTGTTCCAAAAGAATACCTATAAACTGCAAAGGAAACCAAACATTGCCAATACGAAAGAAATTTGGCGTTCAGCATGTTTGAATAGTGCAAGATTAGAAGATGGCGTGTAGATTTGACATTATTCATAAGGAACATGAATACAAATACAAGCTCCAAAGTTCACACTTACAGAATCTAATCCTCTCATTATATAAGTTTAGGTCTTCATTCTAAAATGCAATTAGCAATTCCTCATTGTTAAGTCCTGTTCTAAGGGTCACTGCAATCTGAGGTGTGCACTTTCCATCTAATCATGGTGTTTATTTGGATCCAAGACACAAAATCGCGAAGCTGGGTTTTCAAGAAAAGTCCAAAATATTCCTTAACGTTCTATCGAACTATTTTCTGTGGCCTCTTTCACCATGATGTCTTCTAAGTTCTGAACTTAGAGTGAGTTACTCTTAGTCCATCCAATGCACACTGCCCAAAATAGTGAGCAATTGACAATCAAATGCGGTAGTGTACAAACTTAGAAGAAATAAACTGGGAATCTAAAACTTATAGAATGCATGTTTAACAGTGACTATGGTACTGCTTTCTGAACTACAGACAAATCAGCACTCAATGAGATCCTAGTCAGCAGAATACCCTCAGGAAAGATAGTTACTATAGATAAGAACAATAACTGTAACTTTGATTTGAATTTCAGAGAAGCTAAGAGAACTCAAATTTATATGCACTCACCTGTGTCAGTTCTTCACGACGCTCGGGTGGCATTCTTGACCCATGACGCAAAAGAGCCATTGCTGCTGTACGCAAATGTAAAGGAGACACCCCTGCTTCCCCAACATTTATTAAATATGGCCCAGGTATTATCGGCACCTCTTTAGAATCACATACCTTTTTAACAAAAAGTGGAATTCTAAATTCTGCAGCAACTTCTCTTTTATATTTCTCAGCAGCAGCATGAGCAACTTCATGACAGTCCACGCAAAGTAGGACAATATCATGAGAACGATGGCTTTTCAAATGCTCAGGGAAGTGCATTCTGTAGCATGAAGGAATTATTCGGTAACGTAAGTAATGATTTCCTTCACCACAGCCCACACACATATTTTTCTTGCTTTGGATGTAAAAATCACTGCCTTCATCTTCTGGACGGCCTTTTGGTTCAAAAAGTAGCATTATGGCAGGAGGATTCTCATCAACTAGTTTCGCCAGATCTCGGCGGAGATACCTGTAAGAAACTAAGAGTGTAAGACAAGCCTATGCAATGCAACACATAGTCAACTGAACTAAAATGCTAGAAGGATGCAAGAATCCACTAACCATTCCAGCTTTCTACGATCACAGTAACAAAGCAATCTCCCATCATTTGCATAGATCCTACAGTTATGATACACTGGAGATTTGCAGGAGAACTTCTGAACAAACAACTCACGTGAAGCCTTCTTGGCAGGCTGCTTTGAATTTTTAAACCCATTTCTTTTGCTATTTGTTACCCCCAAATCATAGTTAACCAGCAACGCATAGTTGTAGACAGATAGTGGACAACTTCCATTTTGACCCAGGCAGGTTTGTAGGAACACAGAGAAATTATTTAAGTTACTTGTTTTGTCCTGGATCAAGCAACAAAAATCATCCAAATGACTGCAAACAATAGGAGATGGAGATGGCAGAGAAGAACCAAAATTCATAGGGTCCACACTGGTATCAGCTTGGGCTATGATGTCACATATTTCTGATGGAGTTGTTGGATCTTCGACTGCCAGGGACATTATTGCTTGATCTGATAACACATATCTCAAGCTCTCATCATGCACGCGAGCCTGAAAGGAGCACCAATACACAAGACAAGATTTAAGTGAACAAATGAGCTCTCTGATCTGCCCTCACGGTGGCAAATAGGCAATGTGTACATGTGGTCTACTACATGAAGCCCTTATGATGAAAAGTATTTAACATTTGGCAGAAGAGAACAAAATTATTCAAAAATACTAAGTAATGCAATCAGATAAGTTAAACTACTATAACTTCCACATAATGGCATATACATGGATTCATGTCAACAAGAAATGAGGTAACCAAAACATAAGGAGATGACACAAATTGAAGGAACCTTGCTAGTAGTCTTGCGAGCAGTTAGACACTCTTGGGTAACTATTACCCGGTCACCCTGGTCTCTAAATATCTCAATAATATATAATACAGTTCTTTAGATCATGGCTGTCAGGTGTGATACAATTGAATATACCAATTTGAGACATACACATGGATTGCTCTTTCAGATCAAGAAATGCCAAATCAATTTGAACTTGGCACTAATATCTACAGGCAGAGGGAATTACTTATGAAAAGGTTCTCACTAGCATTTATGATCGTCAACATGAGATTTGCATCCTTTCATCCTGCATTACTGCCATCAGGAAAAGAATGGTCAAACGTTGGCAAACATTCTATTTGGAAATAGTTATCTTACACAACTCAACTCAACTCAACTCAACCAAGCTCAAGTCATAAGCTTTCTATAGCTGAAAGTATTTCCTATCCAGCCTGTCACAGAAACTCAACAAAAACCAAGAAATTCAGGAGATAATTAGTGCATGCAGATTCCTGATAACAAGATGAGACAGTGGGCATCATTTAGTTGGTTTGACATGCATGTGAAGCAATCCTTGCTTGCTAGCTCATTGTTAATCACACCCTATGCCTAATGGCACACTTTTATCGTACCCTTGCTCTTTTACCTCCTGTGACACTCAAATCTAGGTAGTTAACTTTTAATTACTAGCCCTAATATAGTAGGGAAGGTACAAAGAGAAAATCACCACTGACCATCAAATCTCTCCATGTGCACAAACGTCTCACCAGATCCTGAAAATAATTAAGGATGTAATATTAAATAACAGATACCTGGATGCTTGAGATGCCTATGCTAATAAATATTTCTAAAGCAGCAGACCTGTGTCTCAGATGATATTGATGAACCTTTTTGTCCATTCAATAGACGGTAAAGGATTGATGATGCAGCCGCGTTGCCAAGATAACCTTCAATTTCCTTGGAGTATAGTTGAAAACAAATTGTGTTTGAACGACGAATTGCCTCGAGATAGGTTGATCCATCTGATAGATAAAACAACCAATGCCTTTTACAATACATGCACACTTTAAACTTGGAAATATTTGTAAGCATTGTTTTAAAAACAGGACGGTTGGACCAGTGTAGCAGAAAGCAAACTGGTTCAGTTCAACCTTTCTGACTGTTTTGAAGTCTGCTATTAAACTTGTTAAAAAACAGTGGCTGTACGGTTGAACAAGTCCTAACCATAACTTTTTATTTTAAAAAAAAATTAAGGTAAAAATATATATCTATTTTATCTAATGAACCAGCAATTAAACCCAGTTGACCCCAAACCCTGAAAAATTCAATGACCGGTTTGGTTCTGATAACTCTATTTGTAAGCCTAAATTACTGCTATCTATGTGCATACTGCAACAACTATGTTCCTTTTACATGTCTCATGGTGCTTTCCCAAACTGTGTATTTTATTAGACACAGATCAAACACTGTATCACTACCTCAACCTAAAAAGAGAGCCAATGGCCAGACTAATAACTTATCCATAATTTGCAAACCTCAAAAGAACCTAACTTTCAATTTTCTTTAACATCCCCAACAATATATACACAACATACACCCAAATGTTTGAGAAAAACACAAGCCAATATCAGAGTACATACCATTGTCCTGTTTCAGCTCAGCAATTAAACAGTGTGCAATATACAGCAGATAGTGTGCATCAATTTGGGCATATTCTAACATCTCCGTTGATAGTGGACGCTGTCTCCAGTCTTCACGCTACTTTCCACGAGAGAATTCATCAATCGTGCGTATAATATAAATAAAAAGCAGAACAAGTCTAGCTTCACAAGATAAATCATTCATGCCAAGGAAAAATCAAGAAAGCCTCTGACAAGACATTGAGTAAACTTCACCATAAGTAAGAAAACACAAACAATAGCAGTCTCAAACGCAAACCTGTAATAGTTTGTTTGTTGCTACACCGCAATAAGTTTCGAGCAAGTATGCTAATGACTTCTGCGGTTTTGACAGCACCTCACATGCCTAAAAATACCACAAATGAAATACATATTACAAAGAAAATAATCTTACACAAATAAATTCAAGTAACTTGTAAATAACATTGAAGACAAGCATCCTCACCTTTGCGGTGTCAAACAAGTTAACAACATAAATATGGAAATCTCTTTGTAGCCAGAGCACATCATTGTCAGCCCCATGGAACACCTTCACCACAAAACAACATACTCCTACCCGTCACATTCAAATTCAAATCCAGTACAAGAAAATTACTTATACTCACAACGGAAAGCACAGTTATTTTACCTTACAAATTCTGGGATCAGCAAAAACTGGGGCAAGAATTCTCATGACATCATGCAATGCAATAGTATCCAATAAATAGTCATGTGATTCAGTAGAAATCTGAATCAAAGCAGTGAAACCATGGAACGACCTGAAGCTATGCTGCTCAGTATCGACACCAAAAACTCTCTCTTTACTCAATGTATCAGCTACCTGCTTCAACTGAGACTCCGTTTCCACCCAAACGTAAGAATCTCTTGCTTTCAACTCTGGTTCCACCTCCATATCAAACACGTTTTTCAATCCAGGATTCTCTATTAAACCCAAAATCTCCGATTCGTAGGGATGAGCGCACGAAGAACTCTCCTCTAACAATAACAACAGAAAGCGAACAGAAGGTCAAAACGTTCATCATTAATAGTACGAATTAGACTCAGTTTGAAATGATACAGAATATTCTTAGAACAGAGGAGATTACCAGCATTGAAATTCAAGTGCTTGAAGAGAGACAAGGAGTTGTCAGCCAAGACACGCTTGAAAGAGAGCTGAGGCTTTGGGTCGGAGTGTAAATAACACGAAATTCTGGGACTTTTCTGCTTCTGCCGCCATCTACGGAGGCGGGCGGCGAAAAGAATCGAAATTGCAGCCAGAGCAGTAATAGTAATCGCTATCCTTATCCTGTACCCGTTCTCCATAACTCTGTTTCTGTTCTGCTTTGAGCTCGGTAGTAGAGAGACAGTGAGAAGAAGAAAGCGGAAGAACAAGTGAGAAGAGAAGCTATACAAATTACAATAGCAGTGGACTACCTTTCTTCAATGGGCTTCACAGCTAAAAGCCCAGTTTCTACAATGGGCTTTTTTCATGGGCCTTTTCTAGTAACCGCCATGCAGTTATTTCAAAATTCAGTTACTAAAAGAAGCAGAGGAAAAGCCAGTGCAAGAACGGGAAAAATGAAGGAGGTAAATGGTTTAAGATTGGAAGAGGATGATGATGCAGAGGATTCCGAAATGGAAGCTATCGCGCTTTCGACTCCATCCCCGAAACAATTTCATGGTACGTTAGACAACGGTAAGAGAGACAACAAATGTCAAGTGGCCAAAAAGGTTGTTGTTGTTGTTGTAAAGAAGAAGTTGGAAGGAATTCTGGCTAAAATGAGAGAAATTTTTGTGTCAATCAAAAGGATTGTGGAAGATCAATGCTTTCATCGATATGGTATTACCACCGCCAATCCACATGTCACGAGGATTTACCATGTTTGGCCAGGGAATAATGTAATAATCCCTTCCTTGATTGTAGAAACTCGTTTGTGTTTGATATGATATGTTAATTATGCACTAATACATACATAGTGCAGGTGTTTTTCTTCCATGGTAGGCTCATATGCGGTCCGGATCCTAAGGGTTTATTGGTGACAATTATTTCAATAACACTCTCAAGTTGGGTTTTTACAATGTACAAAGGAGATGATGATTTGCCACACCATTCCAATCTAATAGCAGCTTTCGCCACGATTCTAACAATAATTGTGAAGTCCTTGCTCCTTTATATCGATCCCTTCTGTTTTTTCTTTACTGTCCCGCGGCGAAAACATTAAGCAAGATTGAACCTTTTATTCTTGTTGGGTATATTGCAGGTTCTTGTGAACTTGTTCTTGGTTAGTACAGTTGATCCCGGAATCATTCCTAGGAGTGATGAGCCAACTATTGAAGAAATTGGTACTAGTAGTGACGGAACTAGAAGGAGGAAGAAGGTAACCATTAATGGGGTGGAATTGAAACTAAAATACTGTCGAATTTGCAAGATTTTTAGGCCTCCAAGGAGTTGCCATTGCGCGATATGTGACAATTGTGTCGATAAATTCGATCACCACTGCCCATGGATTGGACAATGCATAGCTTTGGTATTTCTTCAAAACTCAAAAATCTTTCCTTTCTTTCCTGCTATATATGTTTGTCTGTAACATGTGGATGATGATGATTCTTGTTCATTTTTCTGCAGCGAAACTATCGATTTTACCTGATGTTTGTGGTGTCTGCATTGATGTTTTTTTTGTACATGTTTGCATTCTCTTGCTTGAGGATCCACCATGGAATGTTGCGAACTCGGACCGGATTGCTTGGGATGGTGATCAGCTCTCCTGAAACAATGGCATTGATGTTGTTTAGTTTTGCTGCTATGTTGTTCTTAGGTGGCCTCATTATCTACCATCTGTATCTTATGGCAGTAAATCAGGTTAGTTTGATGTACCCATGAATTGTTTTTCTGACTGAACG
>NBIL01139130.1:0-11196 GCA_002752925.1 Viola pubescens var. scabriuscula
TTTTACTGAGATTTTTTTACGAACACGGGCACTAAATTAATTAGTAAAGTTTAATTGGATTTTTTTTATAAATACAGAGACTAAATTAATCATTAAAGGGTTTGATTGAAAAAAATTTACGAACACAAAGCCTATATTAATCATTAAGGGGTTAAATTGAAATTTTAATACGAATACAAAAATTTAAGTAATCATGTAGATGTTTTAAAGCTAATTTTTGTTGCCAATTAGTTATCTTACTTACCTTTTTAAGGTGGTTAGATAGTTATTTTTACTCCCTTATCTGCTTAATTAGAACACTTAAATGCCTAATGGTATAAACTTTCAAAAATTCTAATTCTAAGTAAAATCTTAATACGTGAGATTACAGTTAAAAAGACCTGTAAAAGAAAACGGAGAGAGTGCTACATATATCACTTCATTTAAAAGAAACTTGTAAATAATTAATTTAATTTTGTGCGCATGAGATTGTAGTTCAAATAGTTAGTACATGTCATATTTTTATAACGTAAGTCATGAATTCAATTTCTGGTACTGTAATAATAATTAATAGTATATATATTTTAAAAAAAAAAACTTAATCTTGTGGTTGGGATATTGCAGTTGAGATTTGGGAAAATTAACAAGGATCTTAGCAATACCAACATTTTCGAGCATTCAGGGAAGGTCTACTCCATTGCTGAAAGTTACGTCCCTCAAGAAATTGACATTTTTACTCTTCAAACTTTAGCTGATTGGGATGTCAATGGAGCCTGGAACCGACCTTTCACCAGCCACCCAAAGGTTTTTATTTTTTGATGGGAAAGACAATACTTATACTAGTATATATTAATTACTTTTTTTTCTTTTGTTTCAGAGAGCTCCGGGTTCTGGGGAGCTGGTTATAATAGGGGTGGATGCAACCAAACCTTTCATGGAACTTGGAGTTATTTCTGGTATTTATTATACTCCTTCGGGTTAATATGGTGATGGAATTTAAATCTGAGTTCGAGTTTTTATAAATACATTTACTACTAATAAAACAACTAATAAATAATAGGTTATTTATATTCCTTCTGGTTGGTAGTAAATTTATTTCAAAATGTATGTTATTTATTAAATAACATGTTAATTATTTTTTTCCAATTTTATTTCTATAATTCTAATTACAATCAATCTCCTTAATTAGTTATGCTAAACTAGTACTCCCATATTAATGAAGTTTTATTCAAAAAAATATTAATGAAAAGTTATTAATTGAGCATTGCAATTTTCAGCTGACGGACGGAAATTAGTACACAAAGTTGATCTCAAGTTCAATAGGTGCACCCTTTCTCATGACATGGGGGTTACAGAAAGGTACTTCTTTCGTAAAATAAAAAATGGATCCCGACATATTTGGATTGTCATACATAAAATATCGCATTTGTATTTTTAAGAGAAAATTGCAATTAATTATAATTATCACTATTAATTATGTAATATGTGATTAGTAATTTTTTTTTTTTTGAAAGGATGTGATTAGTATTTATTGAGTGACTGAGAGTAATAACTCTAATTAGTTACATATCACTGTTGAAATAAATAAATTATATTTTTTATATTCCTTTAATTATTTATTTGGGTTAATTTTTGTATGTAGGTATAATGTGATCATGGATTTTCCACTAAGGGTGGATATACACCGACTTAGGAGAGGAGGACCGTGAGTGCGCGCGTATATATATATATATAAAGAATATTTTGAAATTGAAATTTTATTTTTTTCTTAAATTTATTTAATAAATTACCTACCAATTAATGTTAATATGAATGTGTAGATTAATACAATATGATAGAAACGAATACGCAAGGATTGGAATCATGCCTCGGTACGGAGATGCAGAATCAATCCGTTGGTTTGAGGTTGAACCAAACTGCACATTTCATGTTCTCAACTCTTTTGAAGATGGGGACGAGGTACGTAGTAAATTAACCGGAGTCTGACTATACTCGGTCGATCAGGATTGGAATACATGTAATTATTATTATTATTTAAAAATATTTTTTTTTTTTTATGGGTTGAACAGGTTGTGGTGCGAGGATGCAGGTCTCTCGCCTCGATTCTATCAGGACCGGATGATATGGATTATAACAAATACGAGTGGAAATCAGGAAGACTAAGGGACAAATTACAATCTGTTGCTGATCGAGAAAACTATGATGAATTGTTGTTTTGTCGAGTTTACGAGTGGAGATTAAACTTGAAAAATGGAGAGGTTTTGGAGAGAAACCTCACTAGAAATGATCTGTCCATGGAATTTCCTATGATCCATGAAAATTTTGTTGGGCTAAAAAACAAATATGGGTACACCCAAGTAGGTGATAACGAAGCAAGTGCCACTTCAGGTAATTATTATTATTATTTAATTATAACTATCCCTAAAAGAAGATTTTATTATAACCCTGTTTTTTTTCTTTTTAAAAGAAAGTTATATTATTAATTATCATTACAATACTCATTGAATTCATGACCTATAATCTACATCGTAAAGATGACATGTACTAGCCAATTGAATTACGTGCAATCGTTTTGTTCAGTTGATTGTCCCTGAATAATTTTATTATTTTCTTTTTTTTCTATTTCAGGAATGCCAAAGTTTGGATCTCTAGCAAAACTATACTTTGAGGAGCAAGAAACTAGTGTAAGTTGCTGGACCTTTTTGTGGCTAGGGAATTCAATTTTTTCTTTCTCTAAAAATATGTACTAAAGCTCTTTAAGTGTTTTTTCGGATATCTTTTCTACCTTAACGATAAATGACTAATTTTTTTTATTTGGTTGGATAGGGTATGAAGGTGGAATACCATCAATTTGAGAAGAACACATTTTGTTCTGGAGCTGCTTTTGTCCCTAGAGAAGGAGGTACAGAAGAGGATGATGGTTGGATTATCACCTTTGTTCATAGTGAACTGAAGACACCAATACATCTAAAGTAAGGCAACTTTTTTCTTGAAAGACTATAGTTTATAATTGATTAACATTATATTTTTAGTTTGGTAAATAATTTCTTTTTTATTTTAAACTTATTTTCAGGTTTATATAATCGACACAAATAAATTCTCCAACGAGCCGGTTGCCAAAATTACCTTACCTTCTAGAGTCCCATATGGATTTCATGGAGCATACATTAGAACGTCATCATAATCGCTGGCTAAATCATTTAGTTGATGATCTCAGAGTTATTAGTTCATTATTCATTGTACGTTATCGAAAACACGATAAATATATTAGATTTTGAGTATGATTCATAAATAATAATTTATGAGTGCAATAGTTTTTTAATATATAGTATCAGAGTTATTACAACCTAGTAGTAAAGTCATGAATTTGTGTTAGTTTTAAATGTGAATAGACTTTAGTGAGGTTCTTAGTAAACCTTAGTGATGTTTCTTCTTATTTATTTATTTATACTAGAAGCACCTTAAATTACACACTAGTTTGCACCTTAAATTACACACTAGTAGAAGTAAACGACCTGTCATCCACATGTGAACGACAAGAAATACAGACCTCTTTTCTTACAAAGTACTCCCTTTGTTCAAATTTAACTGACGTTTTAGCCCAAAATTTATGTTCTCATTTAATTGACGCCCTTAACAATTGTGTCTACTTACTTTGTATTTTGATAAAAATGCCCCTTAGACAACCTGTCGTTCGCTGAATAAACAACATATCACACAGTAGCAAAAGAGGAAAACGAAAGTTAAAGTGAATTTGAGTTGGGCGGGATTTCAAATTTTGGGTTTTCTTGGAAAACAGATAGCTAGGAGCCTCTGACACCCATTCTCTCCATCTTCTCCTTATCTCTTCCTTAGCTTTCGTGCTTCTTTCTCCTAAAAAAAAATTAGAGCTTGATAGGAAGATGGAGGGCATTTATTTTGAATATTTTCAGCCTGATAGTTGTGTTCATTTTAGGTTTGTAGAAAACCTGAACCATTCGATGATAAATCGTCAAGCCCAGGCCAGTTGATTGGAGGAGATTCAGGTTGGACTGACGTATGAAACGGAAGAGTGACTGAGAATTCATTGAGGTTAGGTAGTGAAGAAACCATAGCAGACCCAATGGCAAGAGTTTGAGGAAGAAAGTTCGGTGGGATTTGAAATAAGAGGGAGATAATGAAATTTGAAACTCATACATAATTTTAAATAATTTCAAGAAATAGTGGAAGGAGGGAAACAATTTAAATTTGGGTTTTTTTTTGCCAAATTTTACGCGGGTTAGGGCTAAGTGTTGATGAAAATTTTGGAAGAGAAATAGAGGGGAGAGAAGATGCTCGGAGGAGAGAAAAAGAGGAGAAAAAGCTAAGTTGGGTTTGATTTTTAAAGCCAAAACTACAGGTTTTTTACAGTTGCGTGGTGTGGCCCACAGACAGCTTTCTAACAGAAAGTTGGGCTTGCACAATAAAGAATTGACTGGCTTTAATATGTGTGATTCAAAGTCCAATCGTCAGTTAAATTTAGACAGAGGGAGTATAAACAATATATTGGATACAACACCGTAATTTCCGACCTAAAATACTACTCCATCACCCTATGGCTATCACTCAACTTGAGCTGCCAAGTCAGCAGAATCCACATCAGTAGAATTGACTACTTCCTAATCCACCTGGACATTAATCATCATGAAACACATTTAACATTATGTTAGTAAACTAATAAATATCGCATCATGAGCGTTTCTGTTGATAATCAATCGAAGAAAATATTATTCAACTATAAGGTCGTTCGTCCTCAACAATAGTTAAAGGTATATAATTAACAAATTGAAATCTTCTCGAATCAAAGAGATTTTAGACCTTGAAATCTTCTTGAAGACCAAATTGAGTGAAATGAGGACTTTGGAGTGTTTCTTGGAGCAGCAACTGGTGGTCATCATCCCAAG
Source organism: Viola pubescens var. scabriuscula (assembly GCA_002752925.1). NCBI lineage: Eukaryota > Viridiplantae > Streptophyta > Magnoliopsida > Malpighiales > Violaceae > Viola > Viola pubescens. Next base: position 4,902 of record NBIL01139130.1, read on the forward strand.
AATCGCGGAAAGTTTCTAAATTGTTGAAATAATTGATTATCGATAATATGAAAAGCTGCTTCCTCCATTCCTCTACTTGTGGCAATCCAACATTCTCTCTAAACTTATTAAAAAACTACAGGACAACAAAGAACAAGAAATTTAAAACAAACTTATCACAAAACAAAAAGAAATTTAAAACAAAATTAATAGAAAAAATTAAGTGCATAAAAAAAATGCATATTGCCGATAAGAAATCTCAACCTAAAGAGTATGTTTTTGTTTGGTCGCCATTAGATCAAGATTAATTCTATTCGGATGCATATTAAATACCGCTGATTATAGGTAAACTATTTTCTAGCTGTCGGTAATTACTATATTCGAACCAACAACTTCTTATTTTAAAAGGGACGAGAGTGACGAGACTCAGACTAACCATTTATTTTATCACAATTGAGGAGGAAGGTAATGCTATTTTGATATATATATATATATATATATAGTACCTTAAAACCATCAAAATCGCCTGGATCGATACCGCCAATAGCGTGTGTATTATGCTTTGGAACGCCAATAACATCCCTTGAGTTGTAGAACTCCTTGATGGACTGCATCATGTCATCCAGTGAAGGCAATGTACTTCTTTCTGAGAGGAGTTGAGCTATCCATTTTGCTTGTGCCTCGAAGAAAGGCATCCCTATGATCTGCATTTTACAACCGGGTCGTACATATAGTTGCTAAAACCGGATTGAACCAGCCAATTCTAATAATATGCACGTACTAATTAAGTACATTGGAACGAGTAGAAAGAGATGATCAAGAGATTGTTACCCTTGTAGGTATGCCCACAAAGGAGAGGGAAGGGGCCAGTGATGGAGGGAAGGTGTGTTCATACAAAGGCCCTACTCTGTTATCATCCACACCAACTATTCCTTTTGTGTCGAGAAATGGGAATGTGTATGAATACCTACACATACAAATGCATGCCCAATTACAATCTTTGTAACTATAAAAAATAGGACAAAAGTTAATTTGTCACCCAATTTTTATGGGTAATACCAAGTTTGTCCCCAACTTTTGCATAATACTAAAATAACTCCCAAACTTATAGAGCACCCATACCAACCAATGTTTGATAGGTTAAATTGCACCGCAAGTCCCACCATTTCTACACATTTAACTTTCTATTATATTTTGGACACATTGGGGTCTTTCTAGTTACAATTTGGTGACATTTTAAGTCTCTCTCACTTATGTTCAGCAGGTGGAGTTAGAATCGTCACATCAACAATTATTATAATTTTTTTATTTCACCTCACCTGTGAAAATTAAATTTTTGGGAAAAATTGCAATGTAGATCTCCTTACTATGACCATTTCGATATATTTAATCATCTACTTATGTTTTGGATACATTAAATTTTTCTACTTCTAATTTGGTGAAACTTTAAATTCCTCTCATTTATAGACAGATGAAAGTTGTATTAGCTTAACCGGAGAGCAGGCTCCGCTCGTAAATATTTTTTAATTTCTAGTAAATGAATACAAACATACAAATATAGTTGGGCTAGAGTTTTTGCCACATACCCTGTTCACATATTGGACTTATATTTATTTTGTATATGTTATTTTTCAACAACAAAAAAATACACACGTCCCTATAAAGATTTATGTTTCCTTTTAGCTCTAAGTTCCATGAGGAATTATATATTATTCTCGACTTTTTATCATAGTGTGTATACAGGAATCACTCAACGAATAATATCATGAAACGACATTAGTGGGTGGTTACATGTAACCGGGTCCACTAAAAGTTTACTAAGAAAACCTCCAGTACCACAGTGGTAACAACTGGGAGAATTTATAGATTACTCTCGATTTTTCATCTCGGTATGTACACAAGGATCGTCCAACCATTAATATCATGACACGACACTACTCGGTGCCTCTCCACACCAATAAGTGACATGTGTACCACTTATCCATGTCAGCCTCTCTTTCACATAACACACACTCTCTCTCTATTCGTTTTTCCTTTTTTTTTCTATTTTCCTTTTGTCTAGGACGAACATCATCTCTTCCCAAACTCCCAAATACATTGTTTTTTTCTTAATCTTTCGAAAATTTAATCTTAATGTAATTATTTCAAACCCATGAGTCATAATCAGATTCCTGAACTAGTTTCGCATCCAAGACCATTCTTCTGACACATTAACTTATAAAATCACAGATCGAAATCAGATTTGGGTAAAGATGACTAGCCATTTTCAACTGAATGATAAAGATGAGAAGCCACGGCTGATTTGGGGGTTTGGAGCTAGAGTTATCATATAATAAACCAAAAGGTTGTCTTTCATTCATGTAGTTTTAGATTTGAAAAATGTGTTCAACGGTTCAAACATGAAAAAAAGAAGAGGATTTTGGATCGTAGATTCTCATGACTTTTCTCTCGGTTTTTGTTTTCAATTTCCATAAAATTTAGTAATTAGCATCTAAAAAGAATTGAAAATGAAAACAGAAATAAGAAAATTGTAATACATGGAAGCTGGAGAAAATTTGATTTCCAAATTCCAAAAGGGGAAAAAACGCATGGGAAGAAGACTTTTTTTCATTTTACTTTTTTATTTTTTTAGTTAAAAAATAAATAACATTGCACGTGGTTTTATTTAAGTGGAAGTGGTACTTAGTGCTTCATACCCTCGTGGTACCGGAGGTTTTGCCAGCTTCACCCACCGTTACCTAGACTTTTAGAATTTTCTAATTTTAAATTTTATCATTTTTTTTAGTACAAAAGGTTGTCTAATGCCGGGAGAAAACTAGAACGCAATTAACGCCAATGAGCTACACCCACTGAATCATGGGCGAGTCGAGTACGAGCACCCTTGGGGGCGTGATTAAGCATATGAAGACCCAGATCAAAGGAGTATACTAGGTGTGATAGGCAGTCCACCACAAAGTTTATCTCGCGAAACACATGAGAGATCGAGGACTCTACCGAAGCAAGATCATGTTGGATTTTTTTTTTTAACCACTCATTATTTATCTATAACAATCTCATTGGTTGAATTTTTTTTTTGTATACACACTAAAATGGAAAACTAAGAGTAGTATATAATTTCTCCAATTCAGCACCCAATTTTCACTCCTAACTACTCCCTCCGTCCACAAATAACTGATGCTTTAGTGTAGTAGAAAAGCGTAAGACAATGATTTTTGATCTTATTTTATTCCACATTGTTTCATTTTTACTCTTAATTTTAACTCAAATTATCACACAATCATCAAATTGGGTTGACGCATATTTTTTTTTTTATCATTTGCATAAAACATATGCTTCGGAAAAGATAAAATGATAAGTATTATGAACAGTAAAAATTCGTAAAAAAACGTCAGTTATTTGTGGACGGAGGGAGTATTGGGTAAAAATTAATCCCCACGTTCATGATACATTCATTACCTTTTTAATATATAAAGTACTCCACTAAGGGAAGGTTCTTCTAGCACATATACTCTACTTTAAATTATTATTATACCTATATTAATTTATTAATTTTTAATAAAAAATATGTTAAGATTAATCCAACGATATAAAAATATTTTTTTTATGAAAAAAATAAATATTAAATTATTTTCTGTTCGTAATAAGTATTATTTCTATTATACTTATTTAATTTGTATAATATTTTTATTTCTATATTATCAATTATTTTACTACTTTATTTTAGTGAATATAACTTAACTAAAAATAATTATTTTCTTGATAAAATCCTAGATCTCATACACCATTTATATAAACTAAAGAAAATAAGAAAGCTCAGACAGTTCTTCCAAACTGCTAGTATAAAAAGAGCTAGCTAATTATATAAATTTATTTATTTTTTTCTTTCCAATTTTAACATATTAGTATAAGAATTTTATTACTGTTGAATCGGACCAGGCTAATTCTCTCCCAACGCTCGCCTATACATGCCCCAACAAAATAGCGTGGCCAAGCAAAAAATCGCTATATTTCTTAATTAGAAGTGACTCGTACTTTAATTATTACTTGAATCATCTAATTTGTTAATAAACGTCATATATAAGCTTTCTACTTAGTTAATGATTTCTTTCCTATGATCTTTCGTTAGATTTTTTTTTAATGAATAGACTTTTAAATAAATAATTAAGAGTATAATAAACTTTAAAAAAAATAGAGTTTTTGGTGTATATGATTAAATATAGATTTACCCGGTGCAGTATAAGATTGTGTCAGCAATGACACAAGAGCCATCTACAAAAAGAACCCGCCCTTCCTCTTCAAGGGAGACTATCTGTTAATAATAAATAGGAATTAAACGTTAATTGATAGTGAAAAGCGAACGAGATTAATTTTATCTCAAGTGATTTAGAGCTAATAAAAAATTACACACTCTTTTTTTTATTTTTTTTAATGAAATGAAATTGTTATGAAAATTACCTGGGGTCGAAGATGGAGGTTGTGATGTTTAGAGATGATTTTGGATAAACCTTGTGCAATGTCAAGGGATTTAGCACTAAGATGCACTTCTTTTGCCACTTCCACCAGCTCTATAGATGTATCCTGCCCACTCTGAGAAGTCCCAACGACAACAACCACCTGCACCACGTTCCAATTTATTGAGATCTTGAAACAACAGTATTTTTTTTTTATCTCTTCGGTGCTCGGATCTCAAAAAAGCGAATCTCGTAATATAATTTCCCTTCATTAATTCCATTGGTAAATTAGTTATAAAAATTACAAATAATTTTTTGATTACCTCATTGTGAAATGGCTCTGGTGTCCTGTAAACGTGACTGTGAATTTGCTTCCCCCTCCATGAGCCCATTCCTTTAAAACAAAACATATCTAGCTAGTCAACGATGAAAGCATTAATTACTAAGCATCAAGAAATGTGTTCTTTTTCTTTTTGTAATAAAATTATTATCAGTTTATCAAGGGAAAAAAAGAAAACATAAAACTTTACATGAGCTATGTCAAGACTTTGACCTTTTCTTCCGAGTCCAAACCAAAGTCATTTGTTCTTTCTTCAAAAGGTTAACGAGACCGTTTACAAATTGGTATTTAAAGTGTCATTACGTTATCGTAAAAGACAAGCAAGTAAAAACAGTAAAGATCCCCAGATGACAAACCTTTAATGGTAGGCAACCTAGGATGAGAATAATGGCCGGTAGCCACCACCACCGCATCAAACACCTCCTCCACCGGCACCGCCACGGCCGCTGCCTCTCCTCCACTACTCCAACCTCTACTCTTGACAACCCATTTCATATCTTTACCAATTCCATCAAAAAATCCAACATACTCCACTCTAGTATTGAACCTTATCATCTCCCTCAAATCAAATTGTGCACAGAAATCCTTAAGGTACAACCAAACCTCCTTGTGGCCAGGATATCTCCTCATGTCCCTACCCTCTTTCACCAAGAATGGGAAATCAGAGAATCCCATGACCTCTCTTGGAGAAGCTAACCTAACAGATGCATAAACGCTACTATGAACTTGTAAGAAATTCTCTCTTGATCCCCCTAATGGATCTTCTCTTGCAACATTAGGTTCATACAACCACTGACCACCCACATCATTGTTTTGCTCCATAACCACCACTTTGTGCCCTTCTTTCCTCAATTCCCGGGCCGCAACCAGCCCCGACTGCCCTGCTCCGATCACACACACATTTTTCGACAAGGTGGTGATGATCAAATGATCAGAGACCATGGTGAAGAAATTGAGAAGAAAAATAATTATTTTTTTTGGAATCGAGAAGAAAAACAATGAGATAAATTAGGTGATGTTGGGATGCTTTTTACATATAATATAGTCGAAAACTTGTGTGAATTATGCGATTAGAAAAACCGTGATCATTGGTTGTGGACGGTTAAATAAATTATACGGTAGATTTCTCTACTTAGCCAAAAATAATATATTGGATCTCTTTATTTATATTTTCGACATATTGAGTCCTTTTATTTTTATCGTGGTGATACGTCTCTCAGGCTGATGTGATATGTCATCTCACGATTAAATAATATTTTTTCTACCACCTCATATACCATGTCAATCGCTACATAAGAATTTAAATTTCTAAAAAAATATTTTTTTATTGTTGTCTGATATTAAAAAGAAAAACGATGCCCCCCTGTCACTTTCGTACATATATATAGTCGAAAAAATGATTGAATTATAGGGGTGTTCAGAACCAGACCGGAATTGGAAACTGAACTGGAATCGTTGGTTCGGTCTGGATTTTTTTTTTTTTCATTTTTTGATTCGATCCGGATCGAACCGAATTTAAATTTCC
>NBIL01139134.1:0-12955 GCA_002752925.1 Viola pubescens var. scabriuscula
AAAGAAAAAGCATGAACCAGTTTTGTGTAAGCTGCTAGATTCGTCCACTCTGGTAAAAAATCGACTGGGTCAACCGATCAATTTTTATAACTACGTGTTGTGTTATATATTTGATAAAAAACTATTGCACTGTATAAGAAAAAGACAATAGGGTTTGGGTTGTCAATATCATCTTCTAAAAGAAACAAAAAAGACGAGAAAGAGAAAAGGTTGCGGTGAAGTGACATTGATTGATCATAGGTAGAATCAAAGAGCTAAATATGCAAAGTAGCAAGGGTGTTTTAGGTCCCTTTTTGTACTCAAAACTATTTTTTTTAAGTGATAAAAATATTTAGGCTTGCTCGCAGGGTGACATCAAGTAGTTCCATTCCATCACCCTATCTATGACATTTCTTTTTGGAAATATATTTTCAACCGTCTCTTTTTAAAAGTTTAAGATTCCAAATAATCTCATGTGCGCTATCACCAAAATATGCTAATGTATCAAAATAAATGAAAAAGCATATCCATGCAAACCTTTACTTTCTCGTTAATTATCTATTTACTTTAAACATTGTCTAGTTTGTTGCTTACTATTCAACTTGTCTTTTTATTTTATTTCAAATATAAAAATAACAAAGACTTATGGGCATAAAATAACTTTTCTTGATCAAAATAAATTTTATTGCTAGTAATTTTACCCCTTACTTATCGTCTAGTTGAATTATTATGGTATTTAATAGTTGAATTGACTACTTTTCGTTCAAAAAAAGTCTCCATTTGATTTGATATCTTTAATAAAAGCAAACTTGAGATGATATATTCAGTCTTTCACTGAAATTTTGAATAACTTTATAGAATTCAATTTGATTGTGTTTCACTCCTTTATTGTAGAAAGATAATCAACAATTCAAGTCATGATATTTGTAGTATAGGAACATCCATGTGGACCATGTCTAGCCATACAAAGTATATCATTTTCAGTAGTTTTTCTTCTTAGTTGATAGAGAGAGTTCTCTTACGAAAGGTGTGTTTTTGTTGAAATATCATTTGTCATATAGTATATTCTTAACAACGTAATAGAAGTACTATCGAACAAGTTATCGCATTAGATTTTGTTGCATTTCCATGCATAATTGATGACCAGTGACAGAGACAAGGGTGGCTAGGGTGGGCGTTACCCCCACCTAAGATTTTACAAAACTATTGATTTAGTTCCTTAAGTTTTAATCTTTTCAAATAATCATACTTTATAATGTTAAAATCTTATATTACCAAAAACTCTATATGGTACCGTGTGACCCTTAAAAAAATTAATTTGACTTTGTCCCCCCAAGAATTTTTTTTTCTGGCTCCGACCCTGTTGACGACCATACTAATTTAGACAACTATTCAGCAATAACCAACTAGAAAAAAATAGAGGAAAATGTTTCATGAAAGATAGTACGGACTGATAAAGGGTTAATGATATGTTTGATCACTTATTATTTTTATAAATACGGATATACGTCTATCAACTTAAAAGATATTGATCATTTAACTCTTATACCAATTACCAACAAGAAGTTTATCGGCTGTCTATGGATACCTTGCAAAGTAAACAAAATATTTCAAAATCACACTAACAAAGTTCTTTGGAAAAAAAAAAAAATTATTCCCTACGTTTCTGTTCAACGGCAATAACAATTCAAACACTGCATCTTGGGTTTTCCTCTTAGTTTTTGTATTTCTTGGTCTGCATCTATTAGCACAAATGCAATTGAAACATCAATCATCGCAATAATTCTACTGTTGTAGATTCTAAATGTAATTTAGGCTAGACACCCACTTAGCATCTTTAGTTGCCACAAAAACTAGATATCATCTCTTGTTCATCTGTTGTGCTACAAAGAACATTACATAAAATGTTAGCTGAAACTAGAAAATTCTCATAAATATTTAGATAACAACTATATCATGCATTCCATCAACATTAGATAGCTATTGTAAATAAATATCCATCACACCAACTCAACTAACTTTTACACTCTATATGAGAACTCAATTGCACAAATGAAAATTAGCTAGGGAAAGAAATGGAAAAGAATGAAAGGGAAAGGGAAAGGAATGAAAAATTACATATTGTTCTTTATGTATGACAATAATTTTAAAATCAAGAGAAAATAAACGAAAAGTGAATTAAAAAAGTTAAAAGTATGATAAGTTGTGTTGTTTTTTTAATTTTCTTCCATTTTCTACCACTTATGAGAGGAAATTTTTGGTGGGCTCAAGGAAAATTTCCTTTCCTTTCCACTCTATTCTTTTGGTTTCCCTCCTATAATTTTTTACCATATAAGATAAATTATTAATTTTTTCTTTCATTTCCTTTCTTTTCCTTTCCATTCCACCATGATCTTTCTTCTCATACAGTGTTAGTAGTAAACAATCATAATTTCAAAACAAGAAATTAAAAACTCAACCAACTCTCATTTTTCAAACAAGTCATGAGTACCATCTCCAATGCATTCTGTGTAGAACATACCTTTCGGCCCTTGCAGCTCTAGACATAGAATTTTCTAAACCAATCACCAAATATATCCAATTTTGTAAAAAAACTAGAGTGGTGAATTTGAAGCAGTCAAGTAATACAGTCAATCACAACCACAAACTAGATTCTACATGCATAATAGGAACAATTTTCAATGACATTTCTCGTATTCGACAATCCAATCTCATATTCCTATTGCTATGGAGAAATGCATCAAAATCCCAATTTCGTAAAATGGGTACTGAGCAAGTGTAAGTTAACGCCGACAAAGATGCTTCCAGGGTTTAAATAATCTAAAATTGAACTTTCTACTGCTATATTTTTCTCGGGAAACAAACAGAAAAAAAAAAACTACAGTTGAGTGAGCAGAAAGCTCACCTGGGCATGTAGGGATTTTTTTTTTTTTTGAAGATTAGACAATTTCATTACTAGAAATTCGGAATACAATCAAGGTTTACAGGACACAATCCGTCCCAACATTCAGACAAGCCTAGCACTCCTAGCAAAGCGTGAGCGACTAGATTAGCAATCCTCCTAACGTGTATGAATTCGCAGATATTAGAAAGATAAGCAAGCCTATTAATGTCGGCTACAAGCACTCCCAAATTTAAGTATGTATGGGCATGTAGGGATTTTTGGAAACAACAACGCGCCAATTGTAGCAAGGAAGGAAGAAAAATCACCTCTTTTTTTATTTTTTTATTTAAAGAAAGTAGTCTTCTTTAAATTCCAATTTTGTCCTTTACATTTTTTCCTTGTAAGAGAAAAAGGAAGGAAAAAAAATGGATTAGGGAGTTATATTTTCAGAAAATGAAAATATTGAAAAGGTGAAAAAGAAATGTTAACAACAATATTCTTAAATTTCTTTTTGAAAAATGTAAAACTAATTTATCTTATGAGTTGAATTACTACTCGAAAAAAATGATGTTTCATACTAGTAACGTGCTTTCATAACGAGTCTCGAAGCTGGACTTCTTCCATCCTCTTCATGACTAGACATGGAGTACTAGTTTTTAGTTAATTATTTTGAATTAATGAATTAATGAATTTATTTGTTTATTTAATTTTATTGTGTTTTTAGTTTTTAGCTTCTTGTTTATTCTGTTATAAAAAAAAAAAAATCTACGAACTAGTCCAATAATAACCTAACCCGAGTCTAGTGAGCTCAGGACTAGACTTAAGTCTACTTTTTACTACTTCTAGCCCAAATATGAAATGATTAAAGTTCGGTCAGACTCAACCCATACCCAGATCTAGACTCTACTAAAAAATTAATACAGGTAGAATTAACACCAAAAGGTAATAAAATCATTCACGTGTGAAAGTCCATCCTTATTTATCTCTTCACTTTTTTTCGTGGCAACTAATTACAAATTATTTCTATTAATGACCCTACCAATATTTTTGGTACATGCTTCTAAAGCAGCAGATGACTTAATCATTGCTGTTTGGATGCACAACTCTGTTTTCAGTTCTTGACCATGGCTGCGGCTGAAGGGATCGAAGCTCGACAGTGTCAGTGACAGAGAGGACGATCAAGCCGTTCCTTCCGTCGCTAAACCAGCCACCCTGGTTCCCAAACAGTTCAGATCTAGGGGATATATATTATGAGCTAGGAAACTTTTCTTTGGACAATAATATGGTCACATTCAGATAAACCAAGACGATGACAACTACCAAGGATGCATTGTTTCATCAGCCTGCAACCTGCTGCCTCCTTGTTTGCCCTGCCCTGTAAATCTGATCACATGAAATAGTAAAACATATGTATCAGTTCGCTTTTCTCTATTTCTTTCATCAACAAACTGTACACTGGGTAAAAAAAACGCAGATGCTAGCAAAGAAAGCTAATCTTACATTTCTTCTTAACCCTTATATTATAAATACAAAATAAAAACTACAAAAACTATAAGTTGCCAATTATTACCTAATCTTCGAAAGAGAATTACAATGCAGGCCTCACGTGTTTGTACTTTGTACATCATGCCTGCCGTCATGACTCGAAGGTGCAGCATGTTATTGGGAGCCTGCCGTTTTCATGTAACAAGTTATTTGACTCTCTCTTCTACGTTGTGAACCCTGTTAAGCGACTCTTCGAGAGCTTGCAATGCAACACTGTAATGGTCTAGAGAAATAACCCCCTCCTCCACAACTTGCAAGGCACTTCTATATAGTTGATTAAACCACTGCTTACGGTCGGGCGCATCAGCATTATTGGAGCCGTGGTCAGGAATATACAAGCGCTTGTAATCCCTTTTCCATCGTGACAGTATATACTTGGATGGGACCTCCTCTACTCCATTGAAGTTAAGCACACATAACGCGTGACGGCACAAGTACCCATAGAAGTTAAAGCAACTGCAGATGCATCGAACCTCTCCAGCATTTCTGTTGTACAGGACTTCATAATCTCTAATTTCCCTCCTGTTACCCTCTGCCAGAAAACGCTCTTTAACCAAAAATATTACAATTGGCCCATCGATGTGTATCTGGGTTGTACTAAAACAAGAATACATCTCTTCTACCTCAAGTTGAAACCTCTGAAATATTTCACTGCTGTACACTTTTGATAGCTGCAACTCAAATGAGCATCTAGTTTTCAAGGGAGGGCCTGATCTTCTTGACTCAATATCTGCAAGAGTTTCTTCCTTTTGCTTCTTTTGTAGAGCTAGTTCATACTTATCAAGAAATTCTTTTAAAGGAGTTTGTTTGTGCACACATCTCTCAAAAAATGGATTTAGCACCTCACCAGGCCGTGCAGCTGACATTCCAGCAAAAAAAGTGTCCTTCAAATAGACAGGAGCCCACCGATCTCGCTCTTCATACAATGAACGCAGCCATTCATGATTACCAACCCCAAATCTTTGGACCATAAATCCCCACGCTGCTTCAAATTCGACAACTTTTAAAGTTTCATAAACAGCTTTCATAAATGCCTTCCTGATTGCATCATAGTTGCGCAACCCTCCCAATTTTTCTGGAACCTTTCTCATGATGTGTGACAAGCTAAGACAATGATGGGATCTGGGAAATATCTCTGCAATTGTGCTCTGCAAAATCTTACACCTGTCTGTGATAATAGTCTGTGGAGTGCACCCTGAAACACAAGTAATCCATGCCTTAAACAGCCAAATGTAGGATTCTGTTGTCTCACCTGCAAGTAGGCCACAACCAAGTAAAACAGATTGGCCATGGTGATTCGTTCCAACAAATGCCACAAGTGGGATCTCATATTTGTTTGACAAATATGTGTTGTCAACGTAGATAACATCTCCAAAATAACCGCATGAAGCCCTCGATCTAGCATCAATCCAAAACACATTTCTCAAATGCCCATCATCATTGAGATCCATTAGATAAAAAAAATTTGGATTTGTCAACTGCATACGACAGAAGTAGTTATAAACAGCTTGTGCATCACCCTTTTTAAGGTTCAGCTGATTTGGAAGTTCAAAGAAATTCTTGACTTCTCTTGTATCTGAACTTGCATTCCCATTACCCCCTGAATCTATCACAAGTGCTCGATACAACTTAATTTTTTGTACTTCAGCATCTGAACTTGACTGTGACTTCCTTATATTTCCAGCACTCATCTTCTTAACTGATTTGTAGATCTTAGCACCTAACAAATGGTTGTGCTCAAGCATAACCTCCAACACCCGCCACCTCTTGGAGTCAACCAGCCTCATCCTTATCATAGCAGGACAACCAGTTCTTGTTTCCTTTCTTAAACGGTTAACATCCTTAATTCTTTTGAAACCCTGACTACTACAACAAAGAACTGCACCATACTTCTCTCTGCTATTCCGTTTGAACCATGAATTCTTAACCCTGACACGGAAACCTAATTCTTTAGCATAGCAATTGTAATAGTTGTAAGCATCATCGTAAGACTCAAACTCCATTCCAACAGCAGGTGCAACGAATTCTTTTCTTTCTTCAGGTATACCATTTAGCTCATGGAACTCAGTTATTTCACCATCTTTTCCTTGTTTGCTGTCATTAAATTCACCCTCTGACACTTGCTCAACGCTAGAGGGTGCTTCTGCCATCTGCCGAATAAAATCAAACCCCATACCATCAGGTGCCATATACCAACCATAACATAAAAACACAGAGGAGATACAATTTCAAATGAACAGAATCTTGAATAACAACAAAGATAAAATAATAATTCGGAGATGATGATGATCATCTGTTTTGATAATTATCGTCAATTACATAACTTTGATTATAAAAGCTTCAACCTACTCACTGGCAAACTAGAAATGGAAGAGAACAAAACACTCAACATGTCCTGAAAAGTCCAGAGTACTAGAAGAAAGGCTTGAAACTACTACATGCATTCTCTTAGTCAAGAAACATAAGCAGTACCTGTCTTGGAAACTCCCTAAGCTCCCAAGGAATGAGTATTCGCCAATATCTTGAAGGAGCTTCAAAATACGTCAAACGATCTTATTTATCACTCAAATCATCCTAATCCTCCAAAAAAGTCTAGTCCTCATCAACTTAGAGAAAAAATGTCCTGTAGAAAGGAAAGTATTAAACTCTTAATTGTCATACATTACACATATCAATCTGCACTATAACAGAACAGTATAATACACTCTAACAATGTCACCAATGAAATAAACAAAAACAGACGATTGCTTAATCTGTATCATGAGATTCCAAAAGCTCACCGAAGCCAAAACTACATACACATTGAAGTTACTTTTAAAAGGAAATTCATCACGTGTACACTTGTCAAAGACGAACACAATGAAATTCTAATCTCACCAACAGACAATTGCTCATAAACCGTCACAGTTAGTATCGACAGTTAACCTCATAAGTTAAAACTGTTAATCCATACCAATTTGACTATAAAAGATAGAGCAATTATTCATTTGGCGCACAGTGCAATGGACACTCAGCTCCTATTCATGTTTATCAGCAAGTAGTTATGTATGCTGTGGATTCCTTATTTTCATCAAAAATTGAACTAACTATTTTTGGCCATTCCAATTAACTAACTAACTAACTACCTATAATAAATAACTAATTCCCTAAAAAACAAAACAAAATATCAATTTGGCAGCTCCGAGAAAAGCATGCAAGTGAAGAACAGTGACAATTCCACAACCAAAGGGAATTAGAAACCAGTAAGAAGCTAATTACTAGTAACATTGAACTGAAGTAAGAAAAAAGTTAGTAGATAAACCCTAGAGGTATTAAATCCGTGGTCGAACATTTGTAAGGTCATGAGAGTGCTTACGGTGGTGGTTTCTGGTGGGATCAGGCGGCGTCGATGTGGCTGCTGGCGGTTGTTGTGACGGTCGCTGTGAAGTATAGGTTCCGATGGTGGTTTTCTTTTTTCTTTTTTTTGGAGGGGAGTGTTTTGGTTTGCTGTTGCAGGGAAGAGAGAACTCGACAGGTGAGTTTAGACTTTCCTTAAGACGGGATTGTGTACGGTCAGTTTGATTCTTGGTGGTATGAACTTGGCCACTCTGATTCCGCCACGTAATAATAAAGCTTAAAGAGCTAAGCTAAGTAACCGTTGACTTGAATCATCGAAGCGCTTTTTCTCACTTACCTTTTATGACCTCACACATTTTTAATTCCTTAAGAATACAATTCAAAATGATTTATATATGTAATTTTTATGATGTAAAGTTATAAATTCTGTAGAGACGATTAATAATATAACTATATAAAAATATTATGGTTAATTACTAAAATTGTTTGTCATATAAAATTTACATATCATTTTTTTAGAGGTGATATCTGTGCAGTTTACATATGGTTCACTTAGTATATGTAATTGATTAAAAAATATTAATTTATTTCTATTTAATATATAAATTGGGTTCGTAAAAGAATTATTTCAACCAATCAGATTGAGTAGGAAAATAGTTACACATCGCAGCCGGTTTTTTTCAACAATATAAAATCTCGAAGAAGGTGAATGACTCTCCCGACATAGCATTGAAAAAAAAAACCCTGCCTTCCTGTCTCTGCTCAGAGGATCTACCAGGACTGTCCTCTCCTGCTCAAGAGTTTTAATTTAATCTTCTGTTTCACCATATATAGGAGACATCATATAAGAGGTTTGCTAGTTGCTACACAATTGGAGGGAGAAACTTCTATTCTACGAAGGGTTATAACTAATATTCACAAGATTCTTGTTCTAATTACATCATACATGCTTGTCTGCTACAAGACGGACCTTATTCAAAGATTCCTTAAACGCTTGCCAGGCAACCATAGAATGTTCTTGGGATACCATCCCTTCCTCAACCACTTGCATCGCGCGTTTGTACAAGTGATCAAACCACTGAACTGGGTTCGCTACATCGACATTGTTGGACCCAAGATCTGGAACGTATAAGCGCTTAAAGTCCTTCCTCCATCGTGCCAAGACATACTGAAAAGGAATCTCCTCCACCCCATTGTAGTTCAGAATACACAATGCATGCCGGCAAAGGTAACCTCTGAAGTTGAAGCAACCACAAACGCAACGGACTTCCTGGGCTGTTTTATCATACACAACATCGAATGTCCTAGAATCCCTCAGATTTTCTTCCGGAGTTTCTTTGACCATGTAAGTAACGACAGGTCCACTCACATGGACCTGTGTTATGCTAAAGCAAGAGGACATCATCATAACCTCAACTTGGAATCTCCTGAATATTTCGTTGGTGTATACCTTAGATAGCTGTAACTCATAATAGCTACTTGTTCTCATCAAAGGGATTGATTCTTTCGACTCGAGGTCATTGAGAGCTTCCTTCTGCTGCTTCTTTTGTAGAACTAGCTCGTACATGTCAAAAAACTCTTTCAAAGAAGTGTCTTGGTGCACATAGCCATCAAAATATGGGATCATGGACTCCCCATTCAGGAAAGTAGCCATCCCAGCATAAAAAGCATCTTTGGAGTAAACCGGAGCCCATCGCTCTCGATCTTCATAGAAAGTTTGAAGCCACCCATTATCTGCAATTCCAAATTGCCGGACCATATCTTCCCAAGCCCTGTCAAATTCATCCACCTTCAGAGAATCAAATACTGTCATATTCAGAACCATCTGAAATGCTTCACTCTCTTGTATTGCACCTAAATTTTCAAGAATCCTTTGTACGATAAGGGATGGACCAAGACGATGGTGAGCCCTGGGGAACACCACTGCAATTGCACTTTGCATGGACTTGCAATGATCTGCAATAATAGTTTGTGGTGGTCTCCCAAGCATACACGTCAACCAAGCCCTGAATAGCCAAACATATGTTTCGTATGTCTCATCCGCTAATAAACCACAGCCAAGTAGAATAGACTGCCCATGGTGGTCTACTCCAACAAATGCAAAGAGGGGAATTTCATATTTCTTAGACAAACATGTCGTGTCAAGTATAATCACATCACCAAAATAACCATAAGCAGCCCTAGACCTAGAGTCAATCCAGAATACATTCCTCAAAAATCCATCATCATTGAGATCCATCAAATAGAAGAAGTTTGGATTTGTCAGCTGTGCGCGACAAAAATAATTATAAATGATCTGTGCATCACCTTTTTTAAGCCTCAAGCGCTTGCACCTGTCAACATGATGGCTGCTTTCTCCTTCATTCGAATTTGAGCTCCCATAACCCAACGGATCTATAGGAGCAGCGCGATACAATTTGATTGTCTGCACTTCCACATCAACTGTTGGCTCTAACTTCCGTTTTGCTCCAGCATCGGTCCTCTTGTGAGACTTGGAATTTTGTGCTCTCTCTGGATCAAATGAGTGGTTGTGTTCAAGCTTCACTTCGTCTACCCTCCATCTGTTAGATTCAACTAATCTCAACCTTATCATTGCAAGACAGCCAGTCCTTGTTTCCTTCCTACGACTGTTTGCCTCTTTAATTGTCTTAAAACCCTCACAGTTGCAGCAGAGCACTGCACCACGTTTCTCCTTGCTGTTGCGTTTTGTCCATGAAGACTTCACCCTGATAGCAAATCCCAACTCCTTAGCGTAGCAATTGTAATAATTGTACGCATCATCGTACGATTCAAACTCCATTCCTATAAGAGGTGGGGGGCAGCCTCTCTCTTGAAATTCACCATTTTGACTATCTGCTCCATTTGTATCATCTCTGCTGTTTTCATGGTATTGGTCATCAATATCAAACAATTGCTCACAGGTATTACCAAGGTCATTGACCTCAGCCTCAAGGTCATGGCAAGCCATCTCAAGGTTGTTATCTTCCATCTCCAGCTCATTTCCCTCCATGTCAAGGTCGTTGCCCTCAATCTCCAGGTCATTGCTATCAAATTCCAGATCATCACCTTCCTCCTCAAGCAGTTGCTCACTGTTCTGGGAACCTTCTTCCACCTGATAAGTGAAACAAATCACAAATTGACAATGCTAGCATAAACAAGAAACATGCAAGGTCCGATGCACTTTTGTTTTACAGAAATATAAGAACCTCCTGCAATTTCATTGCTTGACATTATTATTGAAAATAGACAGAAAAAGGAGAGTAAACAAAAGACAAGTGGCACATACAAATGATGTTCATTATTCCAATATAATTAAACCTTTTCTTGTGAGAGTGATTCCTCCATCAAGTCAACTCTTACTGAACTCAAGGCTCATTAATTTAATAGCCAGTCTACTCTCTTAAAACCTGTTTATGTTTAGAAAGTTGAAGTCTGATACAAAGTTATCATTTGGTC
Organism: Viola pubescens var. scabriuscula; assembly: GCA_002752925.1. Taxonomy (NCBI): domain Eukaryota; kingdom Viridiplantae; phylum Streptophyta; class Magnoliopsida; order Malpighiales; family Violaceae; genus Viola; species Viola pubescens. Next base: position 11,201 of record NBIL01139134.1, read on the forward strand.
ATTGGTACATTAGTTTTTTTTCATATACTTGCTTAGCAATGCAAATTTATCAAAACTTAAAGACTGCAGTGATGAAGCTTATTCCACAACAACAAGGAATGCAGTTTCTTGTAGAGATAAAAAAAAAGTTAAAAGCTAGTAGAAAGGAAAAAGAAACATGAGTCTAAGACATATCAAAGGGAATAATTGATAGAGTGGTCATCTTTCAATAAGAAGCCAACGAAAGTATGCATAAGACAAGCATCAATGACTCAGTCAGCTGGAGTATAGGGCCATCGTCTAAGGCCATGATGAATTAAATTCAGAGTAAATATTCATCATGCATCATGAAAATCTACTTCACATTCTGCATTCACAAACTAGTTTTTGCTACCATTCTCCCCTTACAAGAAAATTAAAGCCATTTCTTTATCAGCAGATTTGCACTACATTTACCACTAACAACATTACAGTCTTCTCTGCATGCTGTAACTGTAAAACTATCCCACTCATGTCTACAATACGAGTAGCAAGACACAGGACAACATCTGCCTACATGTTGATTCAGTTATAAATCTGTTGAACTCCATCACCGTATCGCGCTTTACAGTTGGAAAGCTCACACACAATAATACTACACTTCACCATCACCTGGAATCATACAAGCCAACCTCCAGCCAAAGATGGGAACCCAGTTTCCCCAATGAGAAGTTAAACCAACTAAAACTTCAAACTGTCTCAATCCTCAAATCCTAACATCAACGATCTTAAAACTCTGAACTCATGTGCATTTGTTCAAGTCAAATTGATTACGTATGTACCAATCACTTCATTCCATTCTGCAAGTCCCAAGCGCAAATAATACCTATGTAGCACTAATTCTTGCTCTCTCTAGACCGACTCGAAAGTTCTCTTAATCGGCCTATGATAGCATACAAATGACTCGTAAGCACAGCCTCGTTTGAGCCAGTGTTTACTTCACTCAACCATTAAACATCAACTGGCTTCAAAACTGGGCTTGCAGTACCCCCATTGGAGAATCTGGCAATACATCAAACTTCTCTCAACTAGTAAACGTTTATCACAAGATCAATTCGCTAATACTGACTTATTTCTCCATTTGCAACACATCATAACTATTCCCAGTGAAATCTTTAAAAAACAACAAATAAATTGAAAAACCCAGTTCCCATATTCACTAAAATTCAAAGGAAGAGAATGAATAAAGGGGAAAACTATGTACACACAAACTTGATGAGACTCCAATTCTAGAAAAGAAGAGAAAAAAAAGCTCAAGAACTGGGAACAAGAGAAATGACCTACCTCAATCATTGCCATCTACTTTTCTACTGTGTTGTGTCGGTTCGAGTTGATTTACTTCTGGGCTGGTTTTTCATCGTGGAAAAGGAAAGTCGAAAGCGCCGATCAGGCGAAGAAAACGCTATAGAAAAGTGTAAGTTTTATGTTTGGTTGTCAGTGGTATGATAATTAAACACGCGGAAATTGACATATTTATGGTGTTTGCGATTAATTTAAGTTTTTTAATAGTTAAAATTAAGTTTCGTGGTTTCGTTGGGTTCTTCTTATAGATAAGTTGTTTGCCAGAGATTTTTTGGTGAGTTTATGAATGAAAATAATTTTTTTAGATCATTAAAGTTTTTATATTTTTTTTTAAAACATAAAGTTGTTTTATAAATGCAAATTGAAGCATACGTTTGAATTTTATTTTATTTTTTCAATTGAATTTAACTTTTAATTGTTAAATTTATATACTCC
>NBIL01139183.1:0-10602 GCA_002752925.1 Viola pubescens var. scabriuscula
TTTAAAAATTAGTTTAATTTCGTTCTAAACTTTAACGTCCGAACTTTTTTTCTGGCTCTACTCCTGACCGGTGAAACTTAGTTCATCCCAAAGCCATTATTGTAGTCGACAAACATTGAAGTATATGTTCATGAACAAGCTAATTATAATATCAAAGTGAAACAAATAATTTTTATTTGGTAGATGGAACCTTGAGGTTGGTATCATGGTATGGTCACACCCTCACACGTCACAACTCCATTACTAATAGTATGCTCCAAAGTCACCAAACTTTTTCAGTTGATAAAATAAAAAGTTCTCTCTAATTAAATTCTAGCAGAAAGCTGTTTTCTAGGTAAAAAAAGACAGAATTTGGAGGGGGGAAAGGAGAAGAAAGTAGAGGAGAAAAGGAGAATGGTATTGCGACGTCCCACGTCGTTCTTACACTTTACTGGCATGAAATTGACGTGAGATAAGACTTTACTGACGTTCAATCATAACAGCAAAATATCAAGACATTTCCTATTTCAAATCTTCTTCTCTTCTATGTGGGTATCTTATTTTATTTGGATAAAAAATTTATCTCGTTCGTATATAATCGGATCTAGTAAAAAAAACGTAGTTCTTCTAATATAATTTTCTATTTTCTACCAAACGTTAACCTGAGATTTGAGCTAAAGGTAGACGAATTTGTTATCGTATGGCTGCAACCACAGTTGGTCCCCTCAATTATTTAGAGCATTCTTTCTTCCCTATATATGAATAATTCTTCCTATTTTCCATAACACTCTCTTTATTCATCTCCTCCACCACAATTTCTAACACTCCCAAGTTCCATGAATATATATACAAAACCCACTTAGTGAACCAAATACATAGTCAAAATTTTCTCTAAATTAATTGGGTTTTGGGTTTCGGGTTTGGTACATCCATGGAGGAGAATGGTGAGAAGGGAAGAACTATATTGGTGGAGAATGGGAAAGAAAAAGAAGCCATGGCCAAGACTTCCATGGAAATTGAGAATAATATTGACTACAAAGGGTGGAAGGTCATGCCTTTTATAATAGGTACTATGCATTATTTAATTAATTAACTATTTTTTTTTATATATAGTTTTAGGACATTGGTGATGATTATTTTATAATTTTTTTTATAAATAATATTTTATTTGATAGGGAATGAAACATTTGAGAAGCTAGGAGCGATTGGAACATTGGCCAACTTGTTGATATATTTGACCACAGTCTTTAACATGAAGAGCATTACAGCTGCAACCATCATCAACACCTTCAATGGTACCACAAATTTTGGTACACTAGTCGGAGCTTTCCTTTGCGACACTTACTTTGGTCGCTATAAGACCTTAGGCTTTGCAACATTCACCTCTTTCCTGGTACACACTCTTAATTCATGTGTTCTACCTAATATTATATCCCATAACCTATCATTATGCCATCATATCCTAAAAAAGATCACGCTTTCTTGCTTTTTAGTACCTTAAATCATCAACAATTAAGCATAATATTAGAAACTTGTGTGTTTTATATTTATCCATTCTCATTCTAATTCCTTGTTACGTGCCTAGTTTCCCCTAATTCGTAAATTTTAGTTATATTTTTATTCTCGTTCTCAGTAGATACCAAATACAATTATATGAGGTGACAATAAATAAAAATTTAAGTCTCATCTTCTCGTTTTATGTCTGGTTGGCAAACATGTCGTACAGCAGTATAAGCATCTAGTACAAGTTTGTTTTGGTTAACATCTTGGGTCTTTTATGTTTGTGAAGGGATTGCTAGTGATACAGCTAACGGCAGCAATCTCCAAGCTACACCCTCCCCACTGTGACAAGGACAGCCCTACATGCGCAGGGCCAACAGCCGGTCAATTGGCATTTCTCCTAACCGGTTTCGGGCTAATGATAGTCGGAGCTGGTGGAGTCCGGCCATGCAATCTAGCATTTGGTGCAGACCAATTCAACCCAAACACAGATTCTGGAAAAAAGGGTGTCAATAGTTTCTTCAATTGGTACTTCTTCACCTACACTTTTGCCCAAATGGTGTCCTTAACACTTGTTGTTTATGTCCAATCCAATGTCAGTTGGGCTATTGGTTTAGGCATTCCAGCAATTCTGATGCTCATTGCTTGTGCGCTCTTTTTCTTGGGCTCAAAATTGTATGTCAAGGTCAAAGCTACAGGCAGTCCTATGACTGGTGTAGCTCAGGTTCTTGTGGTCTCAATCAAGAAAAGAAAGTTCAAGCCATTAGACCAACCTTGGCTCTCACTTTACAACTACATTCCTCCCAACTCCATCAATTCCAACCTTTCTTACACAGATCAATTCAGGTAGTATATTAAAAGTTTTTTTCTAGATTGTTGTTGTAAGACGCTTATTCTGAATGGTGTACTTTTAAGTCGTGGGTGGTATATCATTTAGATTTTGCCACATTAGTTAGTATGAGAATTTGTAAGATTTATTTTCGAATGTTGCAGGTTCATTGACAAAGCAGCGATTATGTCGCCTGAGGACCAATTAAACCCAGATGGGTCACCAGCTGAGCCGTGGAAGCTTTGCAGTTTGCAGCAAGTGGAGGAAGTGAAATGCCTGTTGAGAGTAATTCCTGTATGGGCAGCTTGTGTTATATTCTATGTTGCTGTAGTCCAACAGCAAACCTATGGAGTCTTCCAAGCTGTTCAGAGCGACCGGAGTTTCGGAAACAGCAACTTCAAGATCCCTGCAGCATCCTACACTGTGTTCTTGATGCTGTCTCTAACAATCTTCATACCAATCTACGACCGGATCGTCGTCCCGTTTGTCCAGAGAGTTACAAGGAAAGAAGGAGGCATCACCATGCTTCAACGAATCGGCATTGGCATATTCCTCTCGATTCTCGCGATGTTGGTATCTGCAATGGTCGAGAAGCATCGAAGAACGCTAGCTCTAACTAGGCCTACGCTAGGAATGGCTCCAAGAAAAGGAGCTGTTTCATCAATGTCAGCTCTATGGTTGATCCCTCAACTTGCACTGATAGGAATAGCCGAGGCATTCGGTTCCATCGGCCAAGTCGAGTTCTACTACAAGCAGTTTCCGGAGAATATGAGAAGCATTGGAGGAGCTCTGTTCTTTTGCGGCATAGCGGGAGCAAGCTATACAAGTACTTTCCTCATAACAATAGTTCACCAAACAACAAAAGGAGCAGCTACTGGAAATTGGCTACCAGAAGATCTTAACAATGGAAGATTGGATTACTACTACTACCTGATCGCTACTCTTGGTGTACTGAACTTGGGTTACTTTTTGCTAATCTCAAAATGGTACAAATACAAGGAGAGCATTGGAAGTGCATCAAAACTCAATGAAGAAACAAAACAATCCAAGAAAAGTCTAGATTGATCGTATCAGATCCAGACCAGGCAATGGTTATTACCAAACTATGTTATAGCAGTAACTAAAACAAAACATGGTATTTAAGACAACAGTGGTATCCTGTCCACATACTTTGTTGAATAGATTAAGGTCTTGTGTTATTTCATGCATCATCTTTTAGCATATTTACTGAATAGAAGAAATGTCTGATCTAGCAAGATTTCATACTTAGATGCTATCGAGATGTATCAACAGAGGAGACTGCGTGCAGTAGCATGCAAGACTAGTGCAGTGCATGACTAGTGCAGGCATGCTCAATGTATGACACGAAAGGCGAGAACATATCACGATAACTAAACCGAAGTCATCTACATTGCTAAGAATAAGAAATCTCCTGTAACATGCATGTCAAGTTCTATTATATATTGGAGAGCGTTGAAATAGAGGAGCAGCAACGTTGTTCATACAAGTGGAAAGAAAACTGATGATAGTAACTTTATAACTTAGCTGTTCAATAGTTCTCATCCCTCAACCACAATGAGTGTGTACCAAATTACCAACTATCATGAGTGTGTGATACAACCGACGAGAAGACCGAAAGGCAATAACCCTACTAACAAATATAGACACAAAATGGCAAAGCTTTTTTCCCTCTTGTGGGCATCGCGAGGTAAGGCGGAACATAAATAGACAGAAAGATGACCACAGTACTCTATAAGTTGCTTCAAGGGTAACTCACAATACCGGTGCTGATTACATTCTCTGCTCTCAGCATAGGCAAAATATGTCAGTTACTGTATTTCGGCACGAACAAACAAGCCTTAGACTGTATACGCTTGTTGGATTGTGTCTATGTCAAGTCCCTTCAATCTCACCACTGATTCTACATGACCCTTGAGAGTATGGAGTTCCCTCAACCTGCAACCACATTAACATAATCGCAAAATCAACAAATGTGAGAGTCGACTTCTCACTAGTTCAAAAAATGTACTAGCACATACTACCACTAAACAGCAAAGTATAAGCAAAAGATGTCCATTCATCCTCTTATACGGTTCTGCAAAATGTGGTACTATTTTCTCGGTTGTTGTCCAACAGGACCTAATCCATGTCAAACTAGCATAAACTTGTAGACACAACACAACTGAGCTAGTCGACTAATTTTCTTATTATCACCGCATACCTTGCAATTTCAGCTCTTCTTTTGGCTTCTTCAGCCATTTGGTTAAGTTCGTTGAAATGGGGTCGCTCGGCGAACATCTTGGTGTCTGGTGCTTGCAGCCCATGCAGTGTTCTCTGTGCATGTGCCCACTGAAGCTCTCGCTGTTCCTTGCCAAAGTCTTTCTGCCTTGTGAAGGCAATCTACAGGAAGGAAATGAATAATGAAAACATCGAATAATAACGCATGCGTGAACTTGCAAACACACAAATACAAATAGCCAAAAACCCATTGAAAAGTTATGCAGTCAGTCATACCCTTTGCTCAATAACAAGATCCCAGGCCCTTCCACTCAAAGCATAGCGCGTAAAGAACTTGATGAAGTCAAGTGGGATATAGGTGACAATGTTGTAAAGCCAAATTACACCAGCCCAACCCCAACCAATGCCCTCAATTGCAGCAAAACTCCAATTTGCATAGACAGCAATCAGAGTAGCAATCTACATACGATGAAATACAACGGTTAGTGCTCCACATGAAATTGTTCATAAATTTTGAAGAAATGGAGAAGGAATTAGCTTACCAGCTGAGCAATAATAAATGCTATCACAAGTAAGAACCCAGGGCGTTCAACATAAGACCAGCTTCGAGATCTTGTTACAAATATAAGGGCCTGGCTGATGATGCTCACTTGCAGGTAAATTGCTGATGCAAGTTTTCGGATGTCATCATCAGCTGTCTTTTCGAGTGTAGACACTCCAAACACCCTCTGCCAAATTAAGAGACACGAACATTAACTAGAAGTAAAATCGTAAGTTGAAAAGTAACAACAAAGGGGGGAACATTAAGGTCAATATGGCATTAGGGCAAGCTTCTAGCAAGTATCAGTAATTCCAGCTTTTCTAACTTAACCCCAGGAAAAGGATTCTAAGTTTCTTAAAAAAAACCAACACACTAGCTCATTCTAGTCTTACAGGCAACATATAAGTTTTCAGTCAGTTCTTTGTCCAAGAAAAATAAATAGTTACAACCAAGTAAAAGAGCGTGCCACTTACCGGGAAGAAATTCGTTTTATATGCAGCCCAAAAGAATATGACAGTCATCATTGCCAGGTAGCTGCCAAGAACAACACCAGTGGCAAAGATCTCTGACAGCTTCCAGCTGTCTGGTAGGGGAGAGGGCTTCACTCTATCCTTTGATATAGTCATAATGGTACCTGGAATTACAGAGGGCTAATAAGCTCCAATAAAGTAAATGAAGGTTGTAATAAAAACAAACCCAAGTATCGGAAGGAGAAGAGCAAATCAAGAAAGAAAAGATGACACTAATCCTAGCATAAGAGCGAACAATATAGTTACTACCGCAGCATTAAAGCTATACTACTTTCCCATCCTTGCCAGAAATGATAACATAGTTCCTAGTTTACTTCGCGCATTTCCAAGCATAAATAGTTAAACATTCGTCATCTATGTCCAAAAGAAGTATAGATGCCTGTCAATTTTCTGACGATAGAATAGATGCTTTGAATGGAAAAAGTAGCTAACCATCATTGAGAATGGCAATGATAAGCACCATAAAAGGTGGAAAATCAAACTGCCATATGAGGGCCAGCAACATGAAGCCAAGCTGTCACCATAAAAAGGCAACACCTGATTAGAAAACAGATAAACCGAGTTGAAAGTGCATCAAAGTTTCATCTCAGGAGAGAGAACAGAACATTCTAGCTTACCACAATACGGATTGTAATCGAAACAGCATAGATCTGCCAAAGGAGAAATAAGTCAATAGTGTAACAGGGGAAGCATTATACCCTGGTCAGAATGCTGGATTAAGTGCTTACTGTATAATTTTTCATCCTCTGAAAGATTGCCCGACTCGTTAAGACAGCACTGATGATAACACTGAGGCCAGGTTCAGTAAGGACAATATCTGAAGCACTACGAGCTGCATCCGTTGCATCAGCAACGGCAATACCAATATCAGCCTTCTTGAGTGCAGGAGCATCATTGACCCCATCTCCAGTCATACCACAGATATGCTTTCTTGCTTGCAACCGTTTCACTATCTCATACTTGTGCTCTGAGATTATAAAGAACTGAAACCGTAAATGTTTGCGTGGAAAACCCAGAAGCAAATTATGTAATATCTGTGAAACGTGCATCTATCCAATCCCCGAATAAACTAATAAACTAGGGAAAAGAAAGTAAAGAAACATACCAGGGAAAACACCAGCAAAACCATCAGCTTTTTCTATCAATTCATCTATTGGTAAGGCAGCAATTGATTCATCTTTGTCCTGTCCAAGCAAGGCAGATGAAGGATACATGTTTGTTCCCATTCCCAAACGCCGTCCAGTCTCCTTACCTATAGCTAGTTGATCACCTGCAGAAGCCATTTGAAAATTAACCGTGGAAATATTTGAAACTCAGTATAAGCAATATAATTATTTTTCCCCACAAATGGCATCAAAATAAACTCATGCTGCCGGAAAAAAATACCTGTAATCATTTTGACATTCACTCCAAGATTCAGAGCTCTCCTTATTGTCTCTGCACTGTCATGCCTTGGTGGATCAAACAGGGGCATGAGACCGATGAACTGCCAAGGACCTCCAGCACTCTCTTTCCTTCCTTCTGGAACTTCCTGCACATTAAAGAAATAAACGGTGAGGAAAAAATAAGCAAGAAAACAGAGTGAACAACAAAATTAGTAATAGATGTCCCATTTTTCAGAGGTTAACGGAAGAGAGAGTGAGATCCGAACTACCTGATATGCTACAGCAAGAGAACGTAGACCTCTCTCTGCAAACTTATCAATCACAGCATGTACTCTTCGCTCAATGTCCGACTTATTGTGTGCAAGATTTAGAATCTGCAATAGGATAATGCCGTGAATTAAATAGAAAATTCAGGCAACAAAGAGCAGGGCGCAAAGCATATGAGAGTGAGGATAAGATACCTGCTCCGGTGCACCTTTGCTGACTCTGTGCATTTTACCTTCAGTGTCAAAGTAAGTCAAAGCTGTTCGCTTATCAGTGGGATTAAAAGGAAGGAAATGAACTTCTTGAACTCCAGCACGAGCCTGTTGGAAAAAGAAAATTGAATGCAAGAGTAATTAATAAAGATAATAATTTCTTTGGAAGGCAGAAAAATGAGTAGCATAGCAGCTAATTACCTCTTTTGGATCAGCCAACATTCCAACAATAGCTGAATCTATTGCATCTTGGTTCTCAGTTCTAGAAGCTCGAGCTGCCATCAAAACAACACTGTCTGCATCTACTCCTTTTGCAAATACCTAAAATATTATATCAAGAAATGCTTCAGACAAAATTCATATTCTATACTTGATTTCTAACCAATATCATCCCTTACCAACCTCAATGAGATTTTTGTCTACTGTAAGCTTGTTTAAAGTTAGAGTTCCAGTCTTGTCACTGCATAGTACATCCATTCCTGCCATCTCTTCAATAGCAGTCATTCTTTTCGTGATAGCCCCCTGAATCCAAAGTTACAGAAAAATCAATATTATGATGCCCTAAACCTATAATTCAAAGTTAAACCAACAGACCCAAGAAACCAGCCCACCTGTTGAGATAACCTATGAGAACCAATGGCCATCGTAACTGAAAGAACTGTTGGCATGGCAATTGGAATTCCTCCAATGAGGAGAACAAGAAGATTGTCAATTCCAGGGCGATAGTCTCGGTCTTGAATGGGGTACATGACAATAATCTCTATTATCATACCCACTGCAATGGAACATATGCAGAAATTTCCAATTGCAGTCAAGACCTACATAAAATGAGGAGGAAATGAAGTCAGAAACTTTGAAGCGCCAGCAAATCAGAAAACAAAAAAATAAATAACATCATAGTTTTTGTCTTCTTACTTTTTGAAAGTGGCCAACTTGATTTGTAGTATCCACCAGATGAGCAGCCTTCCCAAAAAAAGTATGGACACCCGTGGCAATGACCACTGCTTCAAGCTCTCCTTGCTTGCAGGTAGAACCAGAATAGACACCATCTCCAGGGCCTTTCGTCACAGGGAGGGATTCACCAGTAAGTGAAGACTGTCAAACCCAAAGAAAGCAAGTTTTTTGAAATGTCAATAAATTGACTAAACGAACATGTTACCACATAAACAACAATGATATCAGCGGACAGACCTGGTCAATTTTCAGGGGATCACCATCAAGCAATCGAGCATCTGCTGGAACAATATCTCCAAGTTTTATGCTTATGACATCACCAGGAACTAAAACAGCTGCCTCCTGCTCATTCCACCTTCCATCTCGAAGAACCTTCAAAGGAAGAAAGAAAAAACGTTAGAGAAGATAAAAATTAAGAATCCAAAATGGAACAGTGGTTCCTTAAAGTCTAGTACCTTAGCTTTCGGAGCAAGATGAGCCATCAGAGCAGCAGCAGCATTACCCGCGTTATTCTCCTCTATAAAGCTGATGGTTGAGTTGATTACGAGCAGAGTAATAATACCAACAAAATCTTGCCAGTCTGGAGGTTTGCCCTGCGAAGACACCAAAAACACCAACTCAACAAAGGCTAAAAGCTTATCTGCAGAATTGTTATGAAATCCTTGAATGACAAGACACCACTTAAAAGAAATCTCAAAATTGTAGCACTTACTCCTCCATTAGCAAGTGCAATTGCCATAATAGCAGCGGCCTCCATAACCCAGGATAAGGGATTCCACATGAATCCCAAAAACTTCAAGAATTTGCTTTCCTGAGACACCAGGAGACAAAATTTTAGCCAAAAGTACAGGCCTCCAACAAACAAGAACAGTAAGAATTGAGAAGATAAAAAAGGCACTACCTTTTTTTCTTCAAGCTTGTTGTGACCAAAAATGGCCAGCCTCTCCTCAGCAGCCTGAGTTGTGAGACCTTCTCTGCTACATCTCAGATTCTCAAACACTTCTTCAATGGGTATATTTTCCTGCACTCGGAAACCAGAAAAAGCTCAAAACTTTAACGCAAAACAAACAAACAAAAACCAAAAACAAACCAACAATGGCTCAAAAACAAGCACTGATCTATTACCAAATCCACAGTTTCCTTCAACACAGCATCCAAAACTTCACCTTTCTCCCCCTCCCCCATCTCTTCCCACTGTCTAACTCCCTAAAAAGATCAACCAACCAAAATACAAACTTGTCTAGAGGAAAACCCCTCAAAACTTGAAAAATGAGGACAACCCACAAACACCAAATCTGTAAAGAGAGAAAAAAACCCAACAACAGGAGAGCCAAGCCAACTGCTAAGAGATTATGCAAGTAACAGTCTACAAATCTTTCTCCTGTCCTACCATTTTGCTTAAATATCCAAAAACAACACTTTCAAAATCTTATATTTACAAAAGTTGCCCACCCAATGCTCCAACCTCTAGACTGGAACAAATGCATTTACTTGGTGTGATGTGGGAATTTCTAGTGTTTAGTGGACCATTTTGATAATTCTCATTTTCAGCCTTTTGGTTTTTGGCACTGTCTGATATTTTTTGCTTTAAAAAAAAATTAAAAAGAATAATATAATATTCATTCTCCAGGGCAGGAGTAGGACACCAACCGTAAGCCATTAAACTGCACATGCACACCACAGTATCCTCTATCTGTTACTTTAATTTTCTTCTAAAAGTAGTAAAAAAATTGACGGGATAATTAAACTTATTTTAATTTTTAACCCCCACCTTTTTTATTTTTTATTTCTTATTTTTAGCAAAACCTGTAGATAGATTTTTGTCCCTTTTGTGTCGCTTGAGTGTTAAAATTCAGCATTTTCTCCGCGTAATTATTAATTATACAATTTACAACAATTCTATTCAGAAATCGTTTTGCTACTTCCTGTTTATTTTAAGAGTAGTTTTTTCTCTTCCTATTTCTTAAAACCATTCGATTTTTTCTTATCGAAATTATCCGGTAATCTGGTCATCATATTAGGTGTCGACTATTTCGAATTTGAGCCGGGCATGTTGATGGTTGCCGAAACCGTCAAAAATAAATTTATACAATCTACCATGCAGCAATTAGTTAAAACTGTAGCAAGTGGTAAAAAGAGATCGTTCCTCAGAGATTTCTAGACAATTTTA
>NBIL01139184.1:0-13324 GCA_002752925.1 Viola pubescens var. scabriuscula
TCGATAAGAAAAAATCGAATGGTTTTAAGAAATAGGAAGAGAAAAAACTACTCTTAAAATAAACAGGAAGTAGCAAAACGATTTCTGAATAGAATTGTTGTAAATTGTATAATTAATAATTACGCGGAGAAAATGCTGAATTTTAACACTCAAGCGACACAAAAGGGACAAAAATCTATCTACAGGTTTTGCTAAAAATAAGAAATAAAAAATAAAAAAGGTGGGGGTTAAAAATTAAAATAAGTTTAATTATCCCGTCAATTTTTTTACTACTTTTAGAAGAAAATTAAAGTAACAGATAGAGGATACTGTGGTGTGCATGTGCAGTTTAATGGCTTACGGTTGGTGTCCTACTCCTGCCCTGGAGAATGAATATTATATTATTCTTTTTAATTTTTTTTTAAAGCAAAAAATATCAGACAGTGCCAAAAACCAAAAGGCTGAAAATGAGAATTATCAAAATGGTCCACTAAACACTAGAAATTCCCACATCACACCAAGTAAATGCATTTGTTCCAGTCTAGAGGTTGGAGCATTGGGTGGGCAACTTTTGTAAATATAAGATTTTGAAAGTGTTGTTTTTGGATATTTAAGCAAAATGGTAGGACAGGAGAAAGATTTGTAGACTGTTACTTGCATAATCTCTTAGCAGTTGGCTTGGCTCTCCTGTTGTTGGGTTTTTTTCTCTCTTTACAGATTTGGTGTTTGTGGGTTGTCCTCATTTTTCAAGTTTTGAGGGGTTTTCCTCTAGACAAGTTTGTATTTTGGTTGGTTGATCTTTTTAGGGAGTTAGACAGTGGGAAGAGATGGGGGAGGGGGAGAAAGGTGAAGTTTTGGATGCTGTGTTGAAGGAAACTGTGGATTTGGTAATAGATCAGTGCTTGTTTTTGAGCCATTGTTGGTTTGTTTTTGGTTTTTGTTTGTTTGTTTTGCGTTAAAGTTTTGAGCTTTTTCTGGTTTCCGAGTGCAGGAAAATATACCCATTGAAGAAGTGTTTGAGAATCTGAGATGTAGCAGAGAAGGTCTCACAACTCAGGCTGCTGAGGAGAGGCTGGCCATTTTTGGTCACAACAAGCTTGAAGAAAAAAAGGTAGTGCCTTTTTTATCTTCTCAATTCTTACTGTTCTTGTTTGTTGGAGGCCTGTACTTTTGGCTAAAATTTTGTCTCCTGGTGTCTCAGGAAAGCAAATTCTTGAAGTTTTTGGGATTCATGTGGAATCCCTTATCCTGGGTTATGGAGGCCGCTGCTATTATGGCAATTGCACTTGCTAATGGAGGAGTAAGTGCTACAATTTTGAGATTTCTTTTAAGTGGTGTCTTGTCATTCAAGGATTTCATAACAATTCTGCAGATAAGCTTTTAGCCTTTGTTGAGTTGGTGTTTTTGGTGTCTTCGCAGGGCAAACCTCCAGACTGGCAAGATTTTGTTGGTATTATTACTCTGCTCGTAATCAACTCAACCATCAGCTTTATAGAGGAGAATAACGCGGGTAATGCTGCTGCTGCTCTGATGGCTCATCTTGCTCCGAAAGCTAAGGTACTAGACTTTAAGGAACCACTGTTCCATTTTGGATTCTTAATTTTTATCTTCTCTAACGTTTTTTCTTTCTTCCTTTGAAGGTTCTTCGAGATGGAAGGTGGAATGAGCAGGAGGCAGCTGTTTTAGTTCCTGGTGATGTCATAAGCATAAAACTTGGAGATATTGTTCCAGCAGATGCTCGATTGCTTGATGGTGATCCCCTGAAAATTGACCAGGTCTGTCCGCTGATATCATTGTTGTTTATGTGGTAACATGTTCGTTTAGTCAATTTATTGACATTTCAAAAAACTTGCTTTCTTTGGGTTTGACAGTCTTCACTTACTGGTGAATCCCTCCCTGTGACGAAAGGCCCTGGAGATGGTGTCTATTCTGGTTCTACCTGCAAGCAAGGAGAGCTTGAAGCAGTGGTCATTGCCACGGGTGTCCATACTTTTTTTGGGAAGGCTGCTCATCTGGTGGATACTACAAATCAAGTTGGCCACTTTCAAAAAGTAAGAAGACAAAAACTATGATGTTATTTATTTTTTTGTTTTCTGATTTGCTGGCGCTTCAAAGTTTCTGACTTCATTTCCTCCTCATTTTATGTAGGTCTTGACTGCAATTGGAAATTTCTGCATATGTTCCATTGCAGTGGGTATGATAATAGAGATTATTGTCATGTACCCCATTCAAGACCGAGACTATCGCCCTGGAATTGACAATCTTCTTGTTCTCCTCATTGGAGGAATTCCAATTGCCATGCCAACAGTTCTTTCAGTTACGATGGCCATTGGTTCTCATAGGTTATCTCAACAGGTGGGCTGGTTTCTTGGGTCTGTTGGTTTAACTTTGAATTATAGGTTTAGGGCATCATAATATTGATTTTTCTGTAACTTTGGATTCAGGGGGCTATCACGAAAAGAATGACTGCTATTGAAGAGATGGCAGGAATGGATGTACTATGCAGTGACAAGACTGGAACTCTAACTTTAAACAAGCTTACAGTAGACAAAAATCTCATTGAGGTTGGTAAGGGATGATATTGGTTAGAAATCAAGTATAGAATATGAATTTTGTCTGAAGCATTTCTTGATATAATATTTTAGGTATTTGCAAAAGGAGTAGATGCAGACAGTGTTGTTTTGATGGCAGCTCGAGCTTCTAGAACTGAGAACCAAGATGCAATAGATTCAGCTATTGTTGGAATGTTGGCTGATCCAAAAGAGGTAATTAGCTGCTATGCTACTCATTTTTCTGCCTTCCAAAGAAATTATTATCTTTATTAATTACTCTTGCATTCAATTTTCTTTTTCCAACAGGCTCGTGCTGGAGTTCAAGAAGTTCATTTCCTTCCTTTTAATCCCACTGATAAGCGAACAGCTTTGACTTACTTTGACACTGAAGGTAAAATGCACAGAGTCAGCAAAGGTGCACCGGAGCAGGTATCTTATCCTCACTCTCATATGCTTTGCGCCCTGCTCTTTGTTGCCTGAATTTTCTATTTAATTCACGGCATTATCCTATTGCAGATTCTAAATCTTGCACACAATAAGTCGGACATTGAGCGAAGAGTACATGCTGTGATTGATAAGTTTGCAGAGAGAGGTCTACGTTCTCTTGCTGTAGCATATCAGGTAGTTCGGATCTCACTCTCTCTTCCGTTAACCTCTGAAAAATGGGACATCTATTACTAATTTTGTTGTTCACTCTGTTTTCTTGCTTATTTTTTCCTCACCGTTTATTTCTTTAATGTGCAGGAAGTTCCAGAAGGAAGGAAAGAGAGTGCTGGAGGTCCTTGGCAGTTCATCGGTCTCATGCCCCTGTTTGATCCACCAAGGCATGACAGTGCAGAGACAATAAGGAGAGCTCTGAATCTTGGAGTGAATGTCAAAATGATTACAGGTATTTTTTTCCGGCAGCATGAGTTTATTTTGATGCCATTTGTGGGGAAAAATAATTATATTGCTTATACTGAGTTTCAAATATTTCCACGGTTAATTTTCAAATGGCTTCTGCAGGTGATCAACTAGCTATAGGTAAGGAGACTGGACGGCGTTTGGGAATGGGAACAAACATGTATCCTTCATCTGCCTTGCTTGGACAGGACAAAGATGAATCAATTGCTGCCTTACCAATAGATGAATTGATAGAAAAAGCTGATGGTTTTGCTGGTGTTTTCCCTGGTATGTTTCTTTACTTTCTTTTCCCTAGTTTATTAGTTTATTCGGGGATTGGATAGATGCACGTTTCACAGATATTACATAATTTGCTTCTGGGTTTTCCACGCAAACATTTACGGTTTCAGTTCTTTATAATCTCAGAGCACAAGTATGAGATAGTGAAACGGTTGCAAGCAAGAAAGCATATCTGTGGTATGACTGGAGATGGGGTCAATGATGCTCCTGCACTCAAGAAGGCTGATATTGGTATTGCCGTTGCTGATGCAACGGATGCAGCTCGTAGTGCTTCAGATATTGTCCTTACTGAACCTGGCCTCAGTGTTATCATCAGTGCTGTCTTAACGAGTCGGGCAATCTTTCAGAGGATGAAAAATTATACAGTAAGCACTTAATCCAGCATTCTGACCAGGGTATAATGCTTCCCCTGTTACACTATTGACTTATTTCTCCTTTGGCAGATCTATGCTGTTTCGATTACAATCCGTATTGTGGTAAGCTAGAATGTTCTGTTCTCTCTCCTGAGATGAAACTTTGATGCACTTTCAACTCGGTTTATCTGTTTTCTAATCAGGTGTTGCCTTTTTATGGTGACAGCTTGGCTTCATGTTGCTGGCCCTCATATGGCAGTTTGATTTTCCACCTTTTATGGTGCTTATCATTGCCATTCTCAATGATGGTTAGCTACTTTTTCCATTCAAAGCATCTATTCTATCGTCAGAAAATTGACAGGCATCTATACTTCTTTTGGACATAGATGACGAATGTTTAACTATTTATGCTTGGAAATGCGCGAAGTAAACTAGGAACTATGTTATCATTTCTGGCAAGGATGGGAAAGTAGTATAGCTTTAATGCTGCGGTAGTAACTATATTGTTCGCTCTTATGCTAGGATTAGTGTCATCTTTTCTTTCTTGATTTGCTCTTCTCCTTCCGATACTTGGGTTTGTTTTTATTACAACCTTCATTTACTTTATTGGAGCTTATTAGCCCTCTGTAATTCCAGGTACCATTATGACTATATCAAAGGATAGAGTGAAGCCCTCTCCCCTACCAGACAGCTGGAAGCTGTCAGAGATCTTTGCCACTGGTGTTGTTCTTGGCAGCTACCTGGCAATGATGACTGTCATATTCTTTTGGGCTGCATATAAAACGAATTTCTTCCCGGTAAGTGGCACGCTCTTTTACTTGGTTGTAACTATTTATTTTTCTTGGACAAAGAACTGACTGAAAACTTATATGTTGCCTGTAAGACTAGAATGAGCTAGTGTGTTGGTTTTTTTTAAGAAACTTAGAATCCTTTTCCTGGGGTTAAGTTAGAAAAGCTGGAATTACTGATACTTGCTAGAAGCTTGCCCTAATGCCATATTGACCTTAATGTTCCCCCCTTTGTTGTTACTTTTCAACTTACGATTTTACTTCTAGTTAATGTTCGTGTCTCTTAATTTGGCAGAGGGTGTTTGGAGTGTCTACACTCGAAAAGACAGCTGATGATGACATCCGAAAACTTGCATCAGCAATTTACCTGCAAGTGAGCATCATCAGCCAGGCCCTTATATTTGTAACAAGATCTCGAAGCTGGTCTTATGTTGAACGCCCTGGGTTCTTACTTGTGATAGCATTTATTATTGCTCAGCTGGTAAGCTAATTCCTTCTCCATTTCTTCAAAATTTATGAACAATTTCATGTGGAGCACTAACCGTTGTATTTCATCGTATGTAGATTGCTACTCTGATTGCTGTCTATGCAAATTGGAGTTTTGCTGCAATTGAGGGCATTGGTTGGGGTTGGGCTGGTGTAATTTGGCTTTACAACATTGTCACCTATATCCCACTTGACTTCATCAAGTTCTTTACGCGCTATGCTTTGAGTGGAAGGGCCTGGGATCTTGTTATTGAGCAAAGGGTATGACTGACTGCATAACTTTTCAATGGGTTTTTGGCTATTTGTATTTGTGTGTTTGCAAGTTCACGCATGCGTTATTATTCGATGTTTTCATTATTCATTTCCTTCCTGTAGATTGCCTTCACAAGGCAGAAAGACTTTGGCAAGGAACAGCGAGAGCTTCAGTGGGCACATGCACAGAGAACACTGCATGGGCTGCAAGCACCAGACACCAAGATGTTCGCCGAGCGACCCCATTTCAACGAACTTAACCAAATGGCTGAAGAAGCCAAAAGAAGAGCTGAAATTGCAAGGTATGCGGTGATAATAAGAAAATTAGTCGACTAGCTCAGTTGTGTTGTGTCTACAAGTTTATGCTAGTTTGACATGGATTAGGTCCTGTTGGACAACAACCGAGAAAATAGTACCACATTTTGCAGAACCGTATAAGAGGATGAATGGACATCTTTTGCTTATACTTTGCTGTTTAGTGGTAGTATGTGCTAGTACATTTTTTGAACTAGTGAGAAGTCGACTCTCACATTTGTTGATTTTGCGATTATGTTAATGTGGTTGCAGGTTGAGGGAACTCCATACTCTCAAGGGTCATGTAGAATCAGTGGTGAGATTGAAGGGACTTGACATAGACACAATCCAACAAGCGTATACAGTCTAAGGCTTGTTTGTTCGTGCCGAAATACAGTAACTGACATATTTTGCCTATGCTGAGAGCAGAGAATGTAATCAGCACCGGTATTGTGAGTTACCCTTGAAGCAACTTATAGAGTACTGTGGTCATCTTTCTGTCTATTTATGTTCCGCCTTACCTCGCGATGCCCACAAGAGGGAAAAAAGCTTTGCCATTTTGTGTCTATATTTGTTAGTAGGGTTATTGCCTTTCGGTCTTCTCGTCGGTTGTATCACACACTCATGATAGTTGGTAATTTGGTACACACTCATTGTGGTTGAGGGATGAGAACTATTGAACAGCTAAGTTATAAAGTTACTATCATCAGTTTTCTTTCCACTTGTATGAACAACGTTGCTGCTCCTCTATTTCAACGCTCTCCAATATATAATAGAACTTGACATGCATGTTACAGGAGATTTCTTATTCTTAGCAATGTAGATGACTTCGGTTTAGTTATCGTGATATGTTCTCGCCTTTCGTGTCATACATTGAGCATGCCTGCACTAGTCATGCACTGCACTAGTCTTGCATGCTACTGCACGCAGTCTCCTCTGTTGATACATCTCGATAGCATCTAAGTATGAAATCTTGCTAGATCAGACATTTCTTCTATTCAGTAAATATGCTAAAAGATGATGCATGAAATAACACAAGACCTTAATCTATTCAACAAAGTATGTGGACAGGATACCACTGTTGTCTTAAATACCATGTTTTGTTTTAGTTACTGCTATAACATAGTTTGGTAATAACCATTGCCTGGTCTGGATCTGATACGATCAATCTAGACTTTTCTTGGATTGTTTTGTTTCTTCATTGAGTTTTGATGCACTTCCAATGCTCTCCTTGTATTTGTACCATTTTGAGATTAGCAAAAAGTAACCCAAGTTCAGTACACCAAGAGTAGCGATCAGGTAGTAGTAGTAATCCAATCTTCCATTGTTAAGATCTTCTGGTAGCCAATTTCCAGTAGCTGCTCCTTTTGTTGTTTGGTGAACTATTGTTATGAGGAAAGTACTTGTATAGCTTGCTCCCGCTATGCCGCAAAAGAACAGAGCTCCTCCAATGCTTCTCATATTCTCCGGAAACTGCTTGTAGTAGAACTCGACTTGGCCGATGGAACCGAATGCCTCGGCTATTCCTATCAGTGCAAGTTGAGGGATCAACCATAGAGCTGACATTGATGAAACAGCTCCTTTTCTTGGAGCCATTCCTAGCGTAGGCCTAGTTAGAGCTAGCGTTCTTCGATGCTTCTCGACCATTGCAGATACCAACATCGCGAGAATCGAGAGGAATATGCCAATGCCGATTCGTTGAAGCATGGTGATGCCTCCTTCTTTCCTTGTAACTCTCTGGACAAACGGGACGACGATCCGGTCGTAGATTGGTATGAAGATTGTTAGAGACAGCATCAAGAACACAGTGTAGGATGCTGCAGGGATCTTGAAGTTGCTGTTTCCGAAACTCCGGTCGCTCTGAACAGCTTGGAAGACTCCATAGGTTTGCTGTTGGACTACAGCAACATAGAATATAACACAAGCTGCCCATACAGGAATTACTCTCAACAGGCATTTCACTTCCTCCACTTGCTGCAAACTGCAAAGCTTCCACGGCTCAGCTGGTGACCCATCTGGGTTTAATTGGTCCTCAGGCGACATAATCGCTGCTTTGTCAATGAACCTGCAACATTCGAAAATAAATCTTACAAATTCTCATACTAACTAATGTGGCAAAATCTAAATGATATACCACCCACGACTTAAAAGTACACCATTCAGAATAAGCGTCTTACAACAACAATCTAGAAAAAAACTTTTAATATACTACCTGAATTGATCTGTGTAAGAAAGGTTGGAATTGATGGAGTTGGGAGGAATGTAGTTGTAAAGTGAGAGCCAAGGTTGGTCTAATGGCTTGAACTTTCTTTTCTTGATTGAGACCACAAGAACCTGAGCTACACCAGTCATAGGACTGCCTGTAGCTTTGACCTTGACATACAATTTTGAGCCCAAGAAAAAGAGCGCACAAGCAATGAGCATCAGAATTGCTGGAATGCCTAAACCAATAGCCCAACTGACATTGGATTGGACATAAACAACAAGTGTTAAGGACACCATTTGGGCAAAAGTGTAGGTGAAGAAGTACCAATTGAAGAAACTATTGACACCCTTTTTTCCAGAATCTGTGTTTGGGTTGAATTGGTCTGCACCAAATGCTAGATTGCATGGCCGGACTCCACCAGCTCCGACTATCATTAGCCCGAAACCGGTTAGGAGAAATGCCAATTGACCGGCTGTTGGCCCTGCGCATGTAGGGCTGTCCTTGTCACAGTGGGGAGGGTGTAGCTTGGAGATTGCTGCCGTTAGCTGTATCACTAGCAATCCCTTCACAAACATAAAAGACCCAAGATGTTAACCAAAACAAACTTGTACTAGATGCTTATACTGCTGTACGACATGTTTGCCAACCAGACATAAAACGAGAAGATGAGACTTAAATTTTTATTTATTGTCACCTCATATAATTGTATTTGGTATCTACTGAGAACGAGAATAAAAATATAACTAAAATTTACGAATTAGGGGAAACTAGGCACGTAACAAGGAATTAGAATGAGAATGGATAAATATAAAACACACAAGTTTCTAATATTATGCTTAATTGTTGATGATTTAAGGTACTAAAAAGCAAGAAAGCGTGATCTTTTTTAGGATATGATGGCATAATGATAGGTTATGGGATATAATATTAGGTAGAACACATGAATTAAGAGTGTGTACCAGGAAAGAGGTGAATGTTGCAAAGCCTAAGGTCTTATAGCGACCAAAGTAAGTGTCGCAAAGGAAAGCTCCGACTAGTGTACCAAAATTTGTGGTACCATTGAAGGTGTTGATGATGGTTGCAGCTGTAATGCTCTTCATGTTAAAGACTGTGGTCAAATATATCAACAAGTTGGCCAATGTTCCAATCGCTCCTAGCTTCTCAAATGTTTCATTCCCTATCAAATAAAATATTATTTATAAAAAAAATTATAAAATAATCATCACCAATGTCCTAAAACTATATATAAAAAAAAATAGTTAATTAATTAAATAATGCATAGTACCTATTATAAAAGGCATGACCTTCCACCCTTTGTAGTCAATATTATTCTCAATTTCCATGGAAGTCTTGGCCATGGCTTCTTTTTCTTTCCCATTCTCCACCAATATAGTTCTTCCCTTCTCACCATTCTCCTCCATGGATGTACCAAACCCGAAACCCAAAACCCAATTAATTTAGAGAAAATTTTGACTATGTATTTGGTTCACTAAGTGGGTTTTGTATATATATTCATGGAACTTGGGAGTGTTAGAAATTGTGGTGGAGGAGATGAATAAAGAGAGTGTTATGGAAAATAGGAAGAATTATTCATATATAGGGAAGAAAGAATGCTCTAAATAATTGAGGGGACCAACTGTGGTTGCAGCCATACGATAACAAATTCGTCTACCTTTAGCTCAAATCTCAGGTTAACGTTTGGTAGAAAATAGAAAATTATATTAGAAGAACTACGTTTTTTTTACTAGATCCGATTATATACGAACGAGATAAATTTTTTATCCAAATAAAATAAGATACCCACATAGAAGAGAAGAAGATTTGAAATAGGAAATGTCTTGATATTTTGCTGTTATGATTGAACGTCAGTAAAGTCTTATCTCACGTCAATTTCATGCCAGTAAAGTGTAAGAACGACGTGGGACGTCGCAATACCATTCTCCTTTTCTCCTCTACTTTCTTCTCCTTTCCCCCCTCCAAATTCTGTCTTTTTTTACCTAGAAAACAGCTTTCTGCTAGAATTTAATTAGAGAGAACTTTTTATTTTATCAACTGAAAAAGTTTGGTGACTTTGGAGCATACTATTAGTAATGGAGTTGTGACGTGTGAGGGTGTGACCATACCATGATACCAACCTCAAGGTTCCATCTACCAAATAAAAATTATTTGTTTCACTTTGATATTATAATTAGCTTGTTCATGAACATATACTTCAATGTTTGTCGACTACAATAATGGCTTTGGGATGAACTAAGTTTCACCGGTCAGGAGTAGAGCCAGAAAAAAAGTTCGGACGTTAAAGTTTAGAACGAAATTAAACTAATTTTTAAAGAAAATAACATAATATTTTATATTATATTCCTTTCGGACTCTATTAACTGTTGCTAGAGTACAGTAGTTGATTTTAAGGCAATGATTGATGATATTATTTAATTGTAATTTATTTCTAAACTACCCCAACTTTTTTGTCAAATTACCAGCCAAAATAATTCAAATAAAACAAAAGAAAAGAAAAGGAGCGTGCGACATGAGGAAAGAGAATATTTGTAAATTGAGGGCAATTTCGTAATGTTCTAAAAATACATGATTTGGAGAAAGCAAAATGATAAATATTAAGGGCCAACGAATCATGCTTTGAAGAGCGACATCGGTGGAAGCTAAGGTGGTGGTAAAAATCTTGCGGGATTATGAGGAGGTCTCGGGGTAAAAAGTCAGTCTGAAAAAATCAGAAGTTATGTTTAGTCGGAATGTGTCGGGAGTGGCTTGAAGTACAGTGCAACGAGTCCTTGGGGGTGCGAATGGTGAATCGACACAGGAAATATCTTGACTTAGCAGTGATGTTTGGACATTCAAAGAAACTAATATTTAGTGAATTGAGGGATCGTTTTTGCAAAAAAAATTGATGAGGTGGAAGGAGAAAAATATATCACAAGCTAGGAAAGAGGTCCTTCTAAAATCGGTTGTGCAGGCGATCCCGACATATCTTATGAGTTGTTTTGAGTTGTCGATTGAAATTTCAATGAGATGGAAAAGATAATGAGGCGATATTGGTAGGGGTGCATAAATGAGGACCGGAGAGCACACTGGATCTCATGGAATGTCCTTTGCAAGTCAAAAAAGAAGGGAGGGATGGGGTTCCCTAAACTTAGAGAGTTTAGCATCGCTTTTCTTGAAAAACAAGGTTGGAGGATTATTCAGAAACTAGATTCTCTACTTGCTCATGTTTTGAAGGCTAGGTATTTTCCTAATGGTGACCAAGGTGTAGTCCCTAGGTGGACTCCTCCGCTATGTAATAAAATTTACTTAAATACTGATGCGGTAATTGGTCCAACTTTGACAGGTCTTAGTATTGTTGCCCGAGACTACATGGGGAATTGCCTTTTCTGCGCAGCTTGGTGTATTAAGGCTACATACGGGGTCGCAATTGCCGAGGGGTTGACGATATGGAAAACTCTTCAATTGGCGGTAACTAACAATCTCAATACTATCGACGTTCAGTCAGACTGTTTGGAATTTATTAATTCGGTTTAAAATTCGAGTCCTTCTCTATCAGGGGTGGACTTGATAGCACAAGACATCCAAGTAAAGTCCAATTCCTTCTCACATTGTTCATTTACGCATATTCGTAGAGTAAATTTTTTTATTGCTGATACTCTCACTAAAAGAGCTTTGTCTTCCGGTTTGGAAGAATTATGGTGTGGGGAATGCCCGCTTTTATTCACCCTAATGTAATCACAGATTTGGTTAATTAATGAATGTCCTAATTGATTTAAAATAAAATAAAAAAGAATCAGCAACAAAATGACAGTTAATAGAGTCCGGAAGGAGTATATTTTTTTACCTTTTTTATACTCTCTAGTATGAAAAAAATGACAGAGAATATTTATGAACCATTTCTTAGAAAATGATAAAAAATAATAAAACATATCAATTTTTTTTGGATTTATGTATCATTAATATTAGAAAATTACCTGAAATTTTAAATCATTTCTAAAGTACAACTAGATTTTGGTGTCAAATATAATTTTTTTTATAGATAAATCAAGGTATGATTAATTAAAATTTTAAAGAGTTATGGACTATATTATGAGTTTTTTTTTGGGGTTATACATTTTTTTACAAATAAAATAAAATTATATGATAAAAATTAAACTTAAGGGACCATAACGGAGGTTTTAAAAAATTTGAGGGGGGGAGCTGGGGGTGGGGCCCACCCTACCTCCCTTTTAGATCCACCCCCTGCCCTCGGCCCTCGGCCCTCGGCAATACAATCGAAAGTTAAATGCATTTTTTACCGATATTCTATTTTATAGATAGTTATTTATTTAAAAATAAATGAATAATTTATCTGACGGAGAGTAAAGGAAGGTATTTTGATGTAGGACCAGTTGATCGTCATTGGTGACGATGTATTTGTCCACTATCAAGCTAGCAGAGCAGAGCAGAGCAGTAATGCAGTAACCACTAACCATAGTGGTTGAAAGTTGACAGTACTAAATACTAATCGGTGACTCGAGTGCAAGGACTTAGGACAAGGACACCATGTTTTCTGCAAAATAAAGACTGCAAGATTTACTACAAGAGTATTCTTCGTTACGTACATATCATAGCTTCAATGCAATGAGTCAAATTAGCAGTCAACATCAATTAATAAAACTAATATTATACCATGCACATCTTGCGGTTATATTAGATCATTCATAAATTAAAAATCAAATGCTAAAAAGAGACATTTCATTTTCGTATAGTCCAAAAATATGTTATATTATAGATAATTGTTTGTAACTAAATAGCTATAAGATGAATAAAATAAATAAGTATTAAATTTAATCATGTAAAAAATGAAACTAACCTTGATTTTCATTAGCATATGTCAATACCATACGATGAATATTTGTGAACACAGTGCGACTTTTTATATTCTTAAAATTCAATCATTTTAAATTCTATAACTTATATTATCATAAATTATAATTAAATAAATTGATTTAAGTATAAAAATTAATAAATTTAATAGTGCAAACTAAAAAAATTTAACTTATTTGATCAATAGGTTTGATAGAAGATAATAATACAGTATGTAACATTAAAAATCTTTTTGTGTCTCACGTCAAAATTTTCTGTCTACTTATGCATCACTGAAACTATAATTTCTTCCTAGTTTAATCAATTAATTCAATTTAATAGTCTTAAGATGTTCTGACATTATTTGAGGGTTTTATTTTATGGGTC